>CM017764.1:16431385-16501650 GCA_008009225.1 Acer yangbiense
TGATGCAGTAAAATCTGTGTTCAATTTACTAAGAAAGTTCGTTCACTGGGATCGGCGATTCTATCGGTCGAATGCCAATTAATCTAGTAAGGATACTCTAAATGCGGAAACTAAATTGCATAATGCTTTTCTTTGGAAGATTGTTTAATTCTAAAATTAACCTAAATTATGAGAATCTAAACTAAAAGACTAAAATCAAATTAAATCAAAGATCACACAAGGAATGAATATATGGAGAGAAATACTAGGGAATCGATGCACCTTTCTTAGACACTCAATGCTCTCAATCAGTCTCAATAAACACTTCAATAAAGTTTAGGGCTTGTTTTGATAAACAATTAAGAACGAATCTCTTTCCTACCACTCGCACAAAGGCCATGTGTCAAGTGATAGTAACGAAATCCTTTAGAACAAAACTCTAAGCCAAATCAATGCAACAAGGCCATGCAAACATTAACTTTCAAATCTATTAAGCTTACGATTGTGATTTAAATGGAAAAGGCCATTCACATCTAAACCCTAATCTCATGGGATAAACTAAATCACAAATCCATATCAATTGAGGCCACAAAATAATATGAATAAGTAAAGTAGAACAATTAATTCAATAGACAAGACTAAAACCCAATTGATTAACAAAAGATAGACTAATTGATTACATAGAGTTATCCAAAATTGGTTACATCAATCCCCTAGTTAAAGGTTTAGTTACACATCAATGGAGAGAATAAAAACATAGAAGAGATGAAGATAAAACCCATTATGGCGAGATGCTTCTGTCTTGAAATCCCCGTCGTCTTCCTGTTTCCAGTAATCTTCTAATGATGGAATGAATATGAAAGAATGAAAGGAATCGGTATCTGATGGTCTGATAAGGTCGGCCCCCTTTTATTTGCTTTTTTTTTTCCTTTCTTTCTGTTTATAGGTCTTCAGCAGCTTTGAGGAAACGCGGAGACGGTCCAACGCTTGACGTGCCGCTGGGTGGGCACGTGCATGGACAGCGGAAAATCCAAGACAAACACGCTGGAATGGCTCGCTTGAGGGGTCGCTTGGGAGGCATGTGCCTCTTGAGCGGCATGGGACGCGGTAAATCACCCTTGTCGACCGCCTGGAGTGCCGCCGATGATGCATGTGCCTGTTGAGCGGCATGGGCCGCGGAAATTGAGGATTTTGGCCTTTCCTTCATCGTTTGACTCCACCATTTCCAAAATAAGATTAGATCAACGCCTCTATGGAAAGAGACCTGCAACGACTTAACAAACACATCAACCCACCAAAAAGACCCAAGAAACACGCATAAACATAGGCAAAATGGCAAATAGCAAAATATAAGCATATAATTAGACTGATCAAATACCCCCAAACCTATCTTTTACTCGTCCTCGAGCAAAACCAAACATTCCTAAACTGAAAAGAAAACTAAATCCTAATAAAGCCACTTTCGCAGGGAACGCGATAGCATTGAGCACATGCTACAAGCCTTTAAACCTCTAGGTGTCCCTAGTAGGAGGAGTGTTGTCTCCTGAGGGTTCTCAGCTATGACACCCACAAACATATCCCACAAAACCAATCATTCGAGATGCAATCGATTAATGCCCAGATTGAAACAATGCATGCAAAAGCCAATAGGTAAAGACTAACATTATGTCACAAATTTGAATGCATTGCTCAATTTAAGATGAAAAGCCCGCACTCAAGATATTCAAGCATCAAAAAAACACTTTCGCCGAATGCCATAGATGTAATTCGCCTCGACTCTAAGCCTCACCAGATATCGCTCATATTTCTCACAGAACCTAGGCAAATTCACTCATCAAGCATATGCGAAAGAAGTTATGCATAAGAAATTCAAATTATAATCGCATATGAATATGTCATTGAAAGAACGCTTGATTTGTATGCAAAGATCTCATGAAAAGAATCAAACATTATGAGCAAGATAACACACGCACACTTCTACTTTCATAGCAAGGATAACCAGCAGATCAATTAGACTTTTCATTAGGTTGTAATGGGGCTATTGGGTAAAGGTTAGAAAGGAACGGGATGTAGGAGTTCAAAAACCTAGGATCATTCAGTGAGAGCCTTCAGTTACCATATGGCTTGGCGCAAGCTCTTAGGTCTTCATTGACTTCCTTTGTTAGTGGAATAATGCCACTTACCATTCATTGATGTCCCCTTAATTCACCATTCTCTTTTGCCCACTCCTTCGAGAATAGATACAACACTGAAATCCTTTGACATGTTGTGTTTCTTAGATTCTTTTCTCTGGCACACGCAACTCACCATTCATTTTGGTGGCAAAACTTTCTCTTTTTTTTTTTTTTTTTTTTATTATTATATTTTTTATTTATTATTTTTTTTTAAAACAAAAGGCTACAAAATATACAACCTTGCCTCTTTCATTTGGATTGAATGCAGCTCATTCTTCATTTGACTCATATCAAATTCACACAAATTCTTATGCGAACTCTTCAGCTTCCTTCACAATCTCAAAGCATGATCCCAAGTTAACAGGTATGGCTATAATATGGCTTACATGGGTTACAGTAAATGTGGTAAAGAAAGAAAAGGCAATCAGTGTTTGGCTTCAAACAGGGCTATGGAGCACACACAAAAGGGTAGGAAATATTACAGGCCTTTTAAGTAGTTCATGCACACATAGTCTAAAATCACTTCCACTGATTCGACTTACTCAAGATCAAAGATAACATGTGAAATCTTTTTATGATGAATGCTCTATAATGCTCAATGTTCAACCTATAGAGATCAAATCTAATGCTAAGAACCTACTGAGTGTTTAAAGAATAGAAACAAAATAATCCCTTATATATGTCATTTATGTACGCACTTTGGCTTAGTGAACTCACAGGGTAGTCTCCACTATTAATCATGGCAATCCAACTATGCATCCTATCCACTATCACATCAAGAGCATGTCATAAGTTATGAAAAATGCAATGCAATACTCTAAGCGGCAAGATGTTAGTTTAAACCCAGTGATTTAAGCATATCATTTCAAAGTCATATACCAAAACATCTCATCAAAGTTAATGCAGGAACGACAGACTCAAAACAACGACACACCCCCAAACCTAAACTCGACATTGTCCCCAATGTTGACAATCAAGAACAGACAGGAAGTGAAAGTCAAAGAAAAATAAAAGCAAATAAAAGTTCAAAAGAAAATCCATAGCCTGCTAATCTCCTCCATCCTCATCTGAAAGCTGTAAGATCTCGGTCCCCTGATCGGAGTCTATCTGGTCATCCTGCATCTGCTGCTCATCATCAAAGTTCAAGATCGGGGTCCGCTGGTCAAAGTTCTGCGGCTCGAATCCCGATCCGCCAGCTGCAAAAGGATCTTGGTCAGGAATAGGGGTCTGAGACGGTGCTCCACTCCCACTAGCCACAGAAAACCGGCTAGTCATCATCCCGCGCAACTCCTCTATGCTCGTCTCGACAGTGTCAAAACGAGCATCCATCCGTCCCTCTAACTGCCCAAAACGCAAATCCATGTGAGTCTGCATAGCCTGCAAAAGAGTGGTAAATGGATCACCTCCTGGCTGAGCTCCGCCTATCTGAGCGGCATCTGGCGCCCCTTGAGGCTGGTCCTGTAAAAGTGCTGCTGCCTCAGCCTCTCTTGCCTCTCGCTCCTCCCGGCGACGTCTTCTCTCCCCATAATTTCCAATAGGAGGAAGGCCCCTAAGGACTAACTGTTGGCTCCAGTTCGTCGAGTTCATCATACTCGGGTCATGATTCTCTAACCCTGCACTCACATCAATGCCTGCCTGTCTACAGAAAGCAGTGATCAAACACGGAAAAACCATGGACTGGTCATCGTGCGCACTAGCGTCATGAATGGCATTGAAAATCACCCGTCCTATATTGATAGGGCCACCTGTCCTTAGACGGAGCAACACACGGGCCTGGTCATAAAAGATCTCTGTACGGTGCTGGGATGGCATCAGTGAGTATGTCAGGAAAAGGTTCCAAAAGGCAACATCGGCATGCGTGTCGCGCTGGTATAGCTTCACTAATGTACCCCATTCCTCCTGTCCATCCATCCTAAGGCCTGCAGCCACTCTCCCTCTGTAAGGGTCAAGATCTGCAATATATTCTATTCCTCGACCATGACTGATAGCCACTTCCGGAGCGTCAAAGTACTGATTAATTGCCTCCGGGGTTATAAGAACCTCAACACCCTGCACTAAAACTGGGTCTCCAACAAACAGTCTCTCTGGTACAGCACTAGCATAATATTCTGCCACAATCCCCCTGTTCGGCCTTGGTGGGCGTGCAACATATCCACCCCATCTGCGGTCTGCAACCATCTGTGGAACAGGTGTCTGTACCAAACTCCCAACATCAATACCCCTCTCAATAATCCAAGGTCGCCTAAGGAAGTCGCTGAAACGATTCTTAAAGTCCTTGTTCTGCGCTTGCTTTGGCAATGCCTTCTGTTTCCCCTTATCGGACGTACTGACCCGAGGACGCTTCCCATGAGCAGTCCTTGCCATCTGCAGATAACATAAGCCAAAATAACACAACAAGTTTCTACCAAAAATTCGGCAGCATTCCGTTTCAAATTTCGTCTCCAAATATACACAAAAGTGCCAATTAAGTCCAATAATCACAAGCAAATCCATCTAAATACAACCTATCATTCAAATCAATTCAATCATGGCAACATTATTCAAGCAAAAACATTCAAACTCTCTAAGAACAAAGAATTTCGGAATTCCCTAAATACCAAGTGAAAACACAAACCAATAACTTAATCATGCTAAATATCTCAATTTGAACAAAGCCCATTGGTCATTAAAACTCAGAATCCGAATTTGAGCACTAAAAAAAAAAAAAACTCAATCTCTTCATACCACATTGTAGAACCAAACTTCATAAGTTAATGCCATTGAAGCAAAATAGAAGAGAGAGAAGACATACCTTGTAGTCTAATTAGGAGAGGCGGAACCTTGGAGAGCAATTTAGAAGAGAAGAAAAGAAAGTGCAGGGAAAAGAAGAATAGGAGAAAACGCAGCTGTGGGTCAAGTGAGACCCACTAGACTGCTCGTCAATTATAAATAGTAGGGCAAATTTTGCACTTACCGCTGATGAGGCACGCTGCATGTGCAGCGGTCCGTCCAGCGGTAAGGTGTAATGTTGCTTACCTGGAGAGTCCAAACGCACCGTTTATTTAATGGATCGCTGGTCGTACCGCTTGCCAGGTACATGCAACATCAGCGTCACCTTCAGCGAGCCAGACCAGTGTTGTCAACATTCCAGGACCGTGGCTCGTGCATCCGCCTCTTGAGCGGTCTAGGCAGCGTTACATCATGGTGAGAGTCAGGTCTTCATTAACCGCAGCCCATGCACTGCCCTCTTGAGCGGTCTAGGCAGCGAGCCATTCCAGAATGTGGAAGTTGCTCGTACCGCGGCTCGTGCATGTGCATCTTGAGCGGTCTAGGGAGCGAGCCATTCCAGTGTTGCAACGTTGAGTGTACCGCGGCTCAGGTATAGGCACCATGAGCGGCACCTTCAGCGCTAATTCCCAATTTTGTGCAGTTCTAACCTGGTTTGATCAAGGCAACAAATACACACGTGAAACATATCTGCTCACAGCCCAACATAACTAGAAATTCCGACTCACCCTAATTACTGACTCAAATTAATCTAAATATAAAATAAAATAAAATAAAATAAAATAAAATAAAATAAAAATTACCTAGGTGGGTTGCCTCCCACCAAGCGCTGTATTTAGCGTCTAGGCAAGACGTGTGAGAGCGCTACGGCTCTATAAGCACGGAATCCTCCAATCGAATGACAGTTCCGAAATCCGTAATGTAAGGCTTTACCCTATGCCCATTTACCTTGAACTTGTTGCCATTCGTCTCGTTTTGCACTTCTACAGCTCCGTGGGGAAAAACTTGTGTAACCCTGAATGGTCCAAACCATCTGGACCTCAACTTACCGGGAAACAGCTTCAGCCGGGAGTTGAACACCAGCACCTGCATACCGGGACGAAGGTCTTTATGCACTATCATCTTGTCATGTATCAACTTAGTCTTTTCCTTGTACAGCTTTGCACTCTCATACGCCTCTAAGCGAAATTCGTCGAGTTCACACAGCTGAAGTTTCCTCTCCTCACCGGCCTTGTCATAATCAAAGTTCAACTTTCTGACTGCCCATAAGGCTCTATGCTCTAGTTCTACTGGTAGGTGACACGCTTTCCCAAAGACCAACCTATATGGACTCATCCCAATAGGCGTTTTGAAAGCTGTCCTGTAAGCCCACAATGCATCATCTAACTTCAAAGCCCAATCCTTTCGAGTGGAATTAACAGTCTTCTCTAGGATACACTTTATTTGTCTGTTGCTGACCTCAACCTGTCCTGAAGTCTGTGGGTGGTATGGTGTAGCAACCTTATGCCTTACACCATATTTCTTCAAAAGTGCAGCAAAGGATCTGTTGCAAAAATGCGTACCTCCATCGCTAATGATGGCTCTAGGGGTCCCGAATCTTGCAAATATCGTCTCCCTCACAAATTTCACCACAGTTTGACTGTCATTATTCCTTGTGGCCTTTGCTTCTACCCATTTTGACACATAATCAACCGCTACCAAGATGTAACTATTACCACACGATGGTGGGAATGGTCCCATGAAATCTATGCCCCAGACATCAAAAAGCTCTATTATCAAATCTCCAGATAAGGGCATCTCATTTCGCTTACTTATACTCCCTGTACGTTGACATCTGTCACATGCCAAACAAAACCGGACTGCATCTTTGTGTAACGATTCCCAGAAAAATCCAGATTGCAACACTTTCAACGCTGTCTTTCTTGCACCAAAATGTCCTCCACAGTGTAGATCGTGACAAAATTTCAGAACGTCTTTCTGCTCTGACTCCGGAACACATCTTCTTATCACAGAATCGGGACCATGAGTGTACAAATAAGGATCATCCCAAAAGTATTTTTTCGCTTTTGTAATGAACCTTTTTCTCCCTTGTGAGTTCAATTCCTCTGGTACTACCCCACTTACCAAATAGTTAACCAGATCAGCATACCATGGCTCACTATCGTTTATAGCCAACAGTTGTTCATCCGGAAATTTCTCATGCAATGGCAATTTGTCTACCTCATCCGGATTTGCCTGTACTAACCTGCTTAGATGATCAGCAACCACGTTCTCACTACCTTTCTTGTCTCGTATCTCCAAGTCAAATTCTTGTAGTAGGAGGATCCACCGAATCAATCTAGGTTTGGCATCCTTTTTCTGAAGAAGAAAACGAAGGGCTGCATGGTCTGAATATACAATGACCTTGGCGCCCACCAAGTACGTCCGAAATTTCTCCAATGCAAAAACTACTGCTAGAAGCTCCTTCTCAGTTGTTGAGTAATTTAACTGGGCGTCATTTAAGGTTCGAGAAGCATAGTATATCGCGTGCGGAACCTTATCTACCCGCTGCCCCAAAACTGCTCCGATGGCATAATCTGAAGCGTCACACATTAATTCAAAGGGCAATTCCCAATTGGGGGAAATTATCACTGGCGCGGTGGTTAATGCACTCTTCAAAGTGTTAAAAGCTACCATGCACTCCTCACTGACCTCAAAATCAATTTCTTTCTGTAGGAGCAAACACAAGGGCCTCGTTATCTTCGAAAAGTCCTTTATGAATCGTCTGTAAAAACCTGCGTGCCCAAGAAACGACCTCACATCCTTCACGGATTTTGGAGGCTGTAAACTACTGATCACCTCCACCTTAGCTTTGTCCACTTCAATTCCTCTTCTTGAAATCACATGTCCGAGAACTATCCCTTGTTGTACCATGAAGTGGCACTTTTCCCAGTTCAACACCAAGTTGTTCTCTTCGCATCTCTTAAGGACCAAGGTAAGGTTGTGCAAACACAAATCAAATGAATCCCCAAACACCGAGAAGTCATCCATGAATACCTCAATGATTTCTTCCAACATATCTGAAAATATTGACATCATACACCTCTGAAAAGTACCCGGAGCATTGCAGAGACCAAACGGCATTCTTCTATATGCAAACGTCCCAAATGGACAAGTGAAAGTAGTTTTTTCTTGATCATCCGGTGCGATAGCTATCTGATTGTAACCTGAGTACCCGTCGAGGAAACAATAATGACTATGCCCTGCTAATCGCTCAAGCATCTGATCTATGAAAGGAAGAGGAAAATGGTCTTTTCTGGTAGCAGTGTTCAGCTTCCTGTAGTCGATACACACCCTCCACCCTGTCTGAAGCCTCTGTGGAACCAACTCATTCTGCTCATTGCGAACCACGGTAATACCTGATTTCTTAGGAACCACGTGAATCGGACTGACCCATTTACTGTCTGATATGGGATAAATTATCCCCACTTGTAGAAGTTTCAGGACCTCTTTCTTTACTACCTCTTTCATTATCGGATTTAATCTCCTCTGAGCCTCTCTTGACGGTCTAGACTCTTCTTCGAGAAATATCTTGTGCATGCAAATTGTTGGACTGATTCCCTTGATATCTTCAATTGACCATCCTATAGCTGACTTGTGTTTCTGTAGAACCCCAATGAGCCTTTCTTCCTCATTACTCTGCAATTCTGAAGCAACAATTACCGGGTATGTCTCATTCGCACCTAGATACACATACTTCAGAGTTGTTGGTAACTCCTTGAGTTCCAACTTTGGCGGTGGATCATTGGCAAAACTGACAGTTGAAATTTGGAAGTCTTCAACTTCTTCTTCAGCTAGTTCAGAACTATCTTCAGTCTTGTCGTCTTGATCGTCCCAATCCCAATCCGCCAAATCCTCATCCTTGAATATTCCATCAATCCCAGGGTCTAAAACCTCGATGAATGAACAATCATCAGCTCCGGCAGGGTATGATGATGCTTCAAACAGTTTGAACTCCACTGTTTCATCTAACACTGTCATTGAAAGTTTTCCATTCTGCACATCAATAAATGTCTTTGCTGTGGCCATGAACGGTCTACCCAGAAGAACAGGTCTCATGTTAGTCTCTTTACTTACGTCCTCCATGTCTAATACCACGAAATCCGCTGGAATAATAAGCTTTCCAACTTGGACCAGTACATCTTCAACATTCCCTCTCGGATATCTTACTGAACCATCTGCTAACAGAAGTGACATTGTGGTAGGCTTCAACTCATTCAAACCTAACTGCTTGTAAATAGAATAAGGCATCAAATTAATACTGGCACCTAAATCTAGCATTGCTCTTTCAAGTTGGGTACCTCCTACTGTGATATTGATGCAGAAACTGCCTGGATCTTTCAGTTTGGGAGGAAGTTCCTTTTGCAAAACTGCACTAGCACTGCCTGCTATATATTCCTGATGATTTGGTCCAAACTTCTGCCTGTTGGTGTGAAGGCTCTTGAAAAATTTCGCATATGCAGGCATCTTTTCTATCATCTCAAGAAGAGGTAAGTTCACATGTACCTTGGACAGAACATCAAAAATCTCTTTGAATGCCTTACTTAGCTTGTCCCTTTTAAGTCTCCCAGGAAAAGGAATTGGTGGAACATATGGAGGGGGTGGAATATAAGGGTCTGACGATTTGTGTAAAACCGAGGTCTTCTTTGGTGGTGGATCTACCACTACCTCTTCTTCTTCTCTATCCTCCTTCGCACTCACCTCTTTTGATCCCCTGGTGTCCTCTTTCTTTTGCCTTCTAACAACTTCAGTGTCTAACACTCGCCCACTTCTCAACACAGTCAATGCCTTGGCTTGTTCTGATTGACTAGGGAACCTTCCTGGTTCATTCTTGCGAACTGCGTCGACTATTTGTCCCATCTGTGTTTCTAAATTTTTAATGGATGACTCAACATTGTTAATTCTCTGATTTGTATCACGTGAGAAGCGCTCTGTATTCTCAGCAAGGGATGTCACAATATCTTCCAAGGATCTCTTCTTCGGCTGATAGGTGGTACTGTCTCTATTTGCAGCATTGTTCCATTGTTGAGGTTGACTATTGGACCCTTGCCCTTGGTAATTGCCTCTGTTGTACCCTCCTTGAGTTGTTCCCTGAGTATTCGGTTGAATGAGCTGATGACTATTAAGAGCAGTGTTGGGGTCAGAATAAGATAAATTTGAGTGGTTACGCCATCCAAGATTGTAGGTGTTCGAGTAAGGATCGTTTCTCCCTCTTTGGTAATTGAAAGCTTGAACCTCCTCTGTCTCAAATGGTACCCCGTCTCCATCTTGCACTGAGTTCACCCCTCCTTGCTGTTGATCCCTATTCGAGTTCTGGGCCATCATAGCTTGTATTTGCTTAGCTAGATTTGCCATCTGAATTTCCACCCCAGTTGTCTGGTTGACTTCATACTTTCCTCCCTTTCTGACAGTTGAACTTCTATGCTGGGAGTTTAGAGCCAAAGTTTCATAGATCTCAGCAATCTCTAAAGCAGATTTCCTAGTAATGATACCCCCACAAGCGTTGTCAACAATGTTTTGTGTGAAAGGTGTCAATCCATCATAAAAAGTGCGGACTTTGTACTCCTCTGTCACCATGTGAGGGGGAATTTGATCTAACAGCTCCTTATATCGCAACCATGCTTCATGGAACGACTCACCATCTTCTTCACTGAAACTAGCTATCTTGATCCGGACTTCTTTTGCTTTTGAAGCAGGGAAAAATCTGTTGAAGAATGCAGTGCACACGTCAACCCATGTTCTCAAAGATCCTGCCCTTACTGAATTGTACCACTTGATGCCCTTGTCCTTCAAACAATACCAAAAACACCTCATCCTTAACTGCTCTTCTGTCAATCGGCCCATCGGGAAATTCCCTACGGTAGCTTGATAGTTCTTCATAAACTGGAGGCAGTCTTCTGTTGCCAAGCCGTGAAAAGATGGCAGCATATTTAAATGGCTACTCCTCAACTCATAACTCCTGGCTACGGCATCTAACACAACTGGCTGAGGTTGGTCTCCCAGCATAGGCTGTCCAGACTCTATCATTATTCTGATACCATCTTCTAGTGCACGTCTTGGAGAACCCGGTAGATTGTCTCGAACTTCCTGTCTATTTTGAACACCTTGTTCATCATGAACCTCTCTTTCAGCTCGAATAACCCGGTCACGTTGCTCACTGTGATCACCCATGTCCTCACCAAAAGGATCTAACTCTTCGAACTGTCTAGCAACCCGGCCTACTCGGTCAATCTCGTCGTTAGCAGGGATCAGAATACCTCCAAGCGAACGACGTCCGTTCATACACCTGTAAAACCTGAAACACCAAAAACACAACTACCACGAGATAAAAAGAAACAAAAGAAAAACTAAAACTAAAAATAAAATCTAATGACACACACTACCTAACTTAAACTAACTAGATTCAACTAATAAAATCTATACCAATCCCCGGCAGCGGCGCCAAAATTGATGCAGTAAAATCTGTGTTCAATTTACTAAGAAAGTTCGTTCACTGGGATCGGCGATTCTATCGGTCGAATGCCAATTAATCTAGTAAGGATACTCTAAATGCGGAAACTAAATTGCATAATGCTTTTCTTGGAAGATTGTTTAATTCTAAAATTAACCTAAATTATGAGAATCTAAACTAAAGACTAAAATCAAATTAAATCAAAGATCACACAAGGAATGAATATATGGAGAGAAATACTAGGGAATCGATGCACCTTTCTTAGACACTCAATGCTCTCAATCAGTCTCAATAAACACTTCAATAAAGTTTAGGGCTTGTTTTGATAAACAATTAAGAACGAATCTCTTTCCTACCACTCGCACAAAGGCCATGTGTCAAGTGATAGTAACGAAATCCTTTAGAACAAAACTCTAAGCCAAATCAATGCAACAAGGCCATGCAAACATTAACTTTCAAATCTATTAAGCTTACGATTGTGATTTAAATGGAAAAGGCCATTCACATCTAAACCCTAATCTCATGGGATAAACTAAATCACAAATCCATATCAATTGAGGCCACAAAATAATATGAATAAGTAAAGTAGAACAATTAATTCAATAGACAAGACTAAAACCCAATTGATTAACAAAAGATAGACTAATTGATTACATAGAGTTATCCAAAATTGGTTACATCAATCCCCTAGTTAAAGGTTTAGTTACACATCAATGGAGAGAATAAAAACATAGAAGAGATGAAGATAAAACCCATTATGGCGAGATGCTTCTGTCTTGAAATCCCCGTCGTCTTCCTGTTTCCAGTAATCTTCTAATGATGGAATGAATATGAAAGAATGAAAGGAATCGGTATCTGATGGTCTGATAAGGTCGGCCCTCCCTTTTATTTGCTTTTTCCTTTCTTTCTGTTTATAGGTCTTCAGCAGCTTTGAGGAAACGCGGAGACGGTCCAACGCTTGACGTGCCGCTGGGTGGGCACGTGCATGGACAGCGAAAATCCAAGACAAACACGCTGGAATGGCTCGCTTGAGGGGTCGCTTGGGAGGCATGTGCCTCTTGAGCGGCATGGGACGCGGTAAATCACCCTTGTCGACCGCCTGGAGTGCCGCCGATGATGCATGTGCCTGTTGAGCGGCATGGGCCGCGGAAATTGAGGATTTTGGCCTTTCCTTCATCGTTTGACTCCACCATTTCCAAAATAAGATTAGATCAACGCCTCTATGGAAAGAGACCTGCAACGACTTAACAAACACATCAACCCACCAAAAAGACCCAAGAAACACGCATAAACATAGGCAAAATGGGCAAAATATAAGCATATAATTAGACTGATCAGAGATCTACCGTTTAACAGTAGTGTAGCAAATCTTCTTTAAGGAAGCATGAGAGGTACAACTCTACTACATATGAGCTCTAGGTGTACCGGAACGGATCTGCTGTATAGGAGATCTACCGGTAACGGAGCGGCTGTAGAGGAGCTCTACAAATATATAAGCAGACTTGCTGCATCGGGGCAGCATAGGATACTAGCTCCACTAGGAGCCCCATACATCATATTTGCTCCACATCAAACAAAAGTCATCAAATGACAAAGTGAGCACCATTCGTGGTGCACATGCAGTATATACAAATATGGATAATGGGTATACCACATGAATAATATGCCATGAATAATGAATCAATCACCTCAATAGTAGAAGGTTGAGCTTGCATGGCAATAAATAAATTAGATCTTATGGATCTACATCATAATGCACTCCATATGTTCAACATATTTAAGTGGCAACATATATTAGGCGAAAATATCAATCAATCATAATAGGCGTTCATTTAGTTCACAGATGTAAACTTTTTTATAAAATCACACTAGTAATAAAGGAACTAGTACGGTGAAATAAAGTATCATGGCATCATAGCATAAGCATGTAGTGAACATAGCAGTGGAATGCGTTAAATCACATGTATATTGTTAATATGTAAGAGATAAAGAAACATACGCTCATGTAGAGACAAGGAAGCCACGTTGATCAAGTGAACTTCTTACAAATGGCACCAAAAAGTGTTAACAGAAAATTGTCACCGGGGTGAAACTCCAATTAACAACTTTCAAGGGACCCTGATCGTAATAGACCACGGTCCGGAGGGGTATCACGTAGTTCGATACCTATGCAATCTCAGGAGACAAGCTAGATGCAATAATGGTTAAAAGCGAAGGGAAATCAATGTCTTATATTGTATCCTGATCCTTGGTCTTGGTCCCTGGTCGTAGTTCCCGATCCTGGTAGACAGTCCTGGTCATGGTACTTGGTCCTAGTAGCCCGTACCCCGTACCCCGTACCTCGTACCCCGTACCCCGTACCCCGTACCCCGTACCTCGTACCCAGTACCCCGTACCCCGTACCCCGTACCCCGTACCCCGTACCCCGTACCCTGTACCTAGTATGGTACTCTTTTCTAGATCTCCTTTGTAGTTCCTCGACCCAGATAGCAAGCATGAATAAGGATGGATAGGTGCTCTTCAATGATATAGATGTGGTCATAAAGGATGAGACCACCTCGGTTCTTCTAACTAATCTGAAGGTTTCTTCCCCTTCTTTATGTATGACTTGACATACAGATTGGAGGATAAGAGGGCTAAAACTAGTGGGGTCAGAGTCTAACTCACATACATGTGTAATAAAAGAGATAGAATGAAGAATGACAATTCTTTTGGTAGAAGGTGGACTGGTCTAAGGGGAAAAAGCATCACGTATGATCATATGCTGAAAAACCCCTAGGTAGTATCCAGTGGAGAGAGATCCTTTATATATTTATCAATAAAGCATGCTCTGGGGAGCTTACCCAAGTAGGAGAATAATACAATATAAATGGCTCTAGAGTGCTTACAATAATAGGCGGGTGTAGGCCCTTTTCTCTAATCAGTAGAAAAGAAAAAGAAAAATAAGTCTTGTTAGAGAAGAAGAAAATCCTCCCCCCCACCCTTTTTTTTGTCAAGTATCATGTTCTTTATATAGGTCTCATTTCTTGATGCCCACTCCCCTAAATTCGGTCTAGGGTTTCAGCATTCATGGACTTTCCTTGGCAATAAGCAAGAATATCGTGGGAATTTTAATCCCTAGAATTAAGTGATCCCTTTTTTAAAGAAACTGAAATAGTAGACTCCACTTTCGAATGGAACTCTTGAGTGGCAGGAACAAGGCAATTTCCTTGTTATTTAAACATCGACGTTTTTACTGTCCTTCTTTATAGCTTGATCTTGGTGTATTTGGCGTACCTGTCTTATCTTGATAAATTTGCTCTTCTGGCACTTTTACTGCTTGGTAGGCTGGCTCTAGGAGAGGTCGGGGTACCTAGATATCCTGCCTCTTGCTGGATCATGGTAGCGGTATGTCAGGATAGCGGGGTACCAAGATAATGTTGTAGCGGGGTACCAAGTCTATGTAGTAACGGGGTCTCTAGGACCTTGGCTTCTATGTCTCTTGGTACTTTTATAGGGTGGCTAGATGCTTCTTGTGGCATCCTTCTACTCCATACGGTCTTGGCAAGGATGGAAAATTCTTCTTTGGACCCTTGCCAAAAAAGGCTGTTAACATCTTCCATATCTTATATTGATTGCATCACTTGTGTATTGATTTCCGCTTGTGTTGATTAAAACAATTCATTTTGTTAGACACACCAAGTGTGCACATCATTGTTGTATTGAGAAAAAAGTTTTTGGAAGAATTTGGGCCTATACCTATTCCTCCCCACCCCCCTCCTCTCAGGTATATATTACACTATATTGCTTAAGGGAATTTCATTTGGTATCAGAGCAGGTGTCTAGAAGCAATTAGAAAGATCCTTTCTTTGTAGTGTTTGTGTTAGTCATGATTAAGGAAGTGTGTTCCTATATGGCTTCTTTTGTTGTACCTATTGACTTGGATGAGAAAAAGATCAATGATCTTATTCTTGAAAATGAACGCTTATCTAAAGTCAATATGTCCCTCAATAAAAAGCTAGAGAATCATGGTCTAGGCTCAAAAGAATGCAATGAACTTAAAGACAAGATCCTAAATCTAGAAATGAACTTAAAAGATAGCAATGATAGACTTAGCATCTTGAAGCAAGAAATTGAGCAAAGGGATAGTTCTCTTGTTTGTGCTAGGAGGCTAGAAAACATACTTAAAGCCAAACTTAGTGAGCACTTAAATCAAGAGAAAAAGTATGAACAATGGCTAGTAAATTTAGTGAAGATGTTAGGAAAAGCGATGATATCTTAAAGAAATATGCCATTAAGAATAAGATGTGTTAACCCAAAATTTTCACCGGGGTGCAATTTAGAATTAACGGTAGGTGATGGACCCGGATCTAATTAGACCTGGGCTAGCGGGATACTCTATACCCCGATCTTCCGCTGGTTCGCTGGAATATGCTAGGTGAGATATTGCATGTATGTAACAGATCCGGATCGGGATTGACTAGGGTTAGCGAGATACTTAGTAGCCTGGTATCCCGCTGGGTATCATGAATCTGATATTATGATGAATACAAGTAATAGGATGGATGAGTTTCTTATACGGTGTATGTATGAAAACTGAAAGGGGGTTTATATATATGTATATATGGATTTGAAATACGATCTTTACAACTCGGTATTCGAACTATCAATCTTACAGCATGGAGGAAAATAAAGCCTCAAGGAGAACGATGGAGATGGAGCTTTTCGTGCCTGTTGATAAGTAGAAAAAGTGAATTAGGGTTTTGATCCCTTTTCCTATGAACATATGATTAGTATATATAGACCCGCTTTCTTGCTGAGCACTCCTAGAACCTCGGTCTAGGGTTTCAGTGACACACGAGTCTTCCTGTGGAGTCCGACAAATTCGTCGAGAAATTGATCCCAAAGGACCTGGTGATTCCTTCTTTTTCGGTTCCCAAATGAGCTGTCTCCTATTTAAAATAAGACACTAAATTGGCGGGAATGAATGTCGCGTTGTAGCATGAGTTTTATCTTGAACGGTGACGTTTAATGTCTGTTTTTATATGTAGTCTATTCTTCGGGGTGCCCCCCTCCTACTTCAGCGGGGTCGGTTTACTGGGATCCTGGTATATGTCTTGCCATATGTATGTCACGTGTTTCACTGGTTGGGGTACCCCCAAGTACCCTGCTTCTCTCATGCTCCTTTAATAGTGATGTTCGCGGATATCGGGGTTTCAAGTAGCGGGGTACCAGGATACTCGGGTATCGGGGTATCCGGGGTAGTTGGGCGCCAGGATCTGGTAATGGTTGTGTCTCTCAGGCCCCCACTTAGTGTTTTTGGCTTCCTAGTGCTTTTTCATGGTCCCAGGAATTCTGGACCTAGCCGGGGTGGGTAAAGGCTCTGTCAGCTAGCAGGCAGGGTACCCGGACATCTTTTCGCTTCTACTTTGGATCCTGGCTTTCTTCTGTAAGCTAGTGGAAAATTCTTTTTTGATCCCTGCCAATTATGGCGGTTAACAGGATGCTTAGTGATAAACTTGATAAGGCAAGTAGGATGATTCACAAGATGTCATCTAGTTCTAGCAAAGTCGAATCCCTCATTTGTGGTAAGCATCTATGTGACAAAAGAGGTTTGGGTTATATCAATGAAAAGGAAACTCCTTCATCTAACAAATCTATTTTTTGTCAAAGCAAGTGTTGAAACAAATGTAGGTACTCTCTCTCAAGGTAAAGCAATAAAAGCTACCGGAGGTGCCTCAACATCAACAAGGAACTCAAATGGAAGATCTCAACAAGATCAATGTCAAAGAGCATCAACCTCAAATGCAAGAGGTAAAGCATCAAGGGTTGCACTTCCAAGAGGTAAAATTGTGAGAAGACCAAATGCTTTGGAAGCAAATGCAAATGGTAAATTTCTCAAATTCATACCTATTTGTCATCATTGTAATATGGTAAGACATATTCGACCTAGGTGCTTTGAATACATTCGAAAATGCAAGTTTGATAATGTTTTTCATGATATGTCTTTGAATGGTCCTAGGCAATCATCCATGTATTGATTTAGTACTAGACCTAGGAAGACCTTGGAAAAGCATGTTGTGAAAAAACTTGTTGATGATTTGCTTGCTAAATCTTATGTTGTGCCTCACTCTACTATGCATAAGAAAATTGATAATGTTTTGTTTGATATATTTGAAGATGTGACTAATAAGGTCAAGATGCAAGTTAAAAAGTCTAACATTGAGTCAAAGCATGATAGTGGTAAGAGTGAGAGGCGTATTGTGAAGAGTGTATGGGTTAGAAAAGACACACATAAATGTCTAGTTGCATAATATGCTCTAAGAGCCAACTCCTCTTACTCTTGGTACCTAGTTAGTGGTTGCTCTAGGAACATGACCGGGAACAAAGAGTTCTTTAAGAATCTTGTTTTAAAGGATGAAGGATAGGTCACTTTTGGTGATGGCACCAAAAAGCAAGTTCTAGGCAAGGGAACAATATGTATCCTCGGATTGCCTAAACTTCGCGATACTTTGTATGTTGATGGATTACAAGCTAACTTAATAAGCATCACTCACTTGTGTGAAATCTTTAAGGAAGTTAGCTTTAACAAAGAAATGTGCACTATAATTGATAAAAAGGGCAAGGTTGTCCTAAGAGTCAAAAGGTCTATAGACAATAGCTATTGTCCTTATATAGAGCCTCTAACTTGCAACATGGCACATGAGTGCAACAAGCTAGATTTGTGGCATCAACGTTTGGGCCACATGAACTTTAAGGATTTAAATAAGCTTGAAAAACATGGAATTGTTAGAGGTCTTCCAAATCTTGGTAGGAAGCTAGATGTTGTTTGTGAACCTTGCCAATTAGGTAAACAAACCAAAGTGTCTCACAAAAAGAGCACTTACATAGCTACCAAGAAGCCTTTAGAACTAGTGCACATGGACCTAATAGGGCCAATTCAAACCGAGAGCATCAATGGCAAAAAATACATTTTTGTATGCGTTGATGACTACTCTAGGTTTACTTGGGTTTATTTTCTTAGGAACAAGACTGAGGCTTTTGATTACTTCAAAAAAAATTGTAATAAAGTTCAAAATGAAAAAGGCATTGATATTAAGAAAATATGTCGCATTAGGAGTGATCATGGGATGGAATTTGAAAATGCCAAATTTAGTGAGTTTTGTGATGGTTTAGGAATATCTCATGAGTTCTTGGCACCTAGAACTCCTCAACAAAATGGTGTTGTTGAGAGTAAGAACCGTGTCTTGTAAGAGATGGCTAGGGTCATGCTCAATAGCAAGAAAGTCCCTAAAACCTTTCGGCCGAAGCGGTCAATATCGCTTGTTATGTGTCTAATAGAGTATTTAGATGGCCCGTCACAAAACAAACGACCTCATTGGCGATCCTAGTGTTTTGAATCAATTTGTATTGATTCTCGTCCATAGCACATAGGATGGCATGCATCGCCTTTCTATTCCATTTTGATGCCTCAAACTCTTGAGCATTCCATTGCGCCTTAGGCTTGAGTACATCATCTCCTCCACCCGTAAGAGTCATCATCGATGGAGCGTAGCCATCTTCAACCGCCATCCAAGCCCTATCATAGATTTGGCAAATGTATGACTCCATCTTGCCTTTCCAAGAGGCATAATTTAACCCGGTGAACAATAGAGGCCTTGTGCTCGAAGCACCCTCGTTTCCACCACCATTTCCACTCATAGTGTTTATGAATGAATGAAATGAATGCAAATGTATGAATGATCAAAAATCACACAAAATGTAAAACACACTAAAAAACACGAATCTCCTAAATATGTCTAGGAACCCACTCGGATACCAATTGAAACAATTATGGCGTGTCTAATTATATCTAGAGAGGGGTGAATAGATTTTAATCAAGTTAATTGCCAATTTTTCTTGATTAGTCAATATTCAATAAAACCCCAAACTAGTCAAAAATACAATCAACTTAATTTACGTGCGGAAAACAATAAATTATAAGTTGATTGATTTAGGTGAGAAACTCTCAATAGGGAAAAACTCATGGGCTACTATGCGAGCCACACACGGTCCTTAAATCCACTACTTGTAATGATGTTTACAACCTAGGTTGACCACCGTCAAACTGTCCACGGTCACTAACCCACAACTACTATCCAGCGGACCTTTAATAGCGATTCTAGACCTACTTGCTTACGCACTAAGCAATCTTAGCCAAAAGACTTAATTCTCACTAAAGAGATATGTTAACCACCAAAAATGGCATGGACCAAAGAAGAATTTTCCATCAACTCTTGAAGTGAAGACAAGGTAAAAATGTGCCATGGGAGATGTATCCTGATACCCCGCCTGTCTACAAGAATGGCCAGAATGTGGATTCCTACCCACCTCAATCAAGTTCAAGGCTTCCATCAACTCTTAAAGTGAAGACGGGGTAAAAAGGTGCCATGGGAGATGTATCCTGATACCCCGCCTGTCTACAAGAATGGCCAGAATATGGATTCCTACCCACCTTAATCAGGCTCAAGGCTTCCAGAACCCAGAAAGTACCAGGAAACCTCAAAGAAAAGGTCCCAGAGACACTACTATCACGAGATCCTAAGCACCTGTCTACCTCCAAGTATCCCGGTATCTCGGTACCCCGATGCTGTCAAGTACAATTTAAGAAAAGCGAGAAGAAGGCGAGATACTTAAGTATCCCGATCCACTAAAAACTAATGGTAGGCACCTGGTGAATAAACAGTCACATATTAACATAAAGACCCCGGTGCTCTAACCCCACCTAGAGCAGGAAGCAGATATCCCGAACAGCAAAACAAGTAGAAAGACAAGCATTAAACGCCACCGTTCAAGACAGAATGTTATATGCATTCCTACCATACATAATCCTACTTGAAATAGGAGTCAACTCCCATCCAATCCGACAAAAAAGGAATCACTTGATTTTAGGGATTAATTCCCCGACGAACTCGTTGATCGCCAAGAAAGGATCCGTAAATCACTAAAACCCTAGACCGAAGTTCTAGGAATGCAGGGCAAGAAACGGACCTATATATACTCACCTTATGATCACAGAAAAAGGGGACCGAAACCCTACTTCTTACTTTGCCACTTATCGACTCACACGAGAGTTCCATCACCATCGTCCACCTTGAGCTCATTTTTCCTCATGTTCATAGCTAAGAGAGATCTTCATTGTAACCCCTTCATATATTTGCTATCAATAAAAGGAGTTATGTGTAAGTTCTATTATTTGCATGAAACTTTTTCCTTACTACTATCTATACATCATGCTTATTGAACTTCTAGGAATTTAAAGGTATCGAACTACTTGATACCCCTCCGACCAAGATCTACTACGATCCTGGTCCCCCTTGAATTGTTAATTGGAAAAATCACCCCAGTAACAATTTTCGGTTAACAAGATCAATAACCTAAGTGAATATCATGATATTCAATATGCAAGTAATGCTAGGTTACACTAAATGCTTATCTAGGATTAAGGATGTTAATAATCACACCTAGATATCACATAACAAAGAGATCCCTAAACTAAAATGCCTTCAAGTCTTCATGAGTCTTCAAGAATCCCTTCTTTGATCATCAAATTACCTATGAGAAAAATAGCAAATCTTCTCCAAAGAATATTGGTGAGATATATTCACATAAACAAATAAGACTCCCCCTATCTCATACAAATGTTCACTTTAAAGCACTTCCTAAGTTCCTTAACCTTATTAAGCAAGAATTCTTTTCTCACCCTTAAGACAAAGTCTCCATAAAGCACAAAGAGGTACATTTCTCCTACACATGGAACATTTCTCACACACATGGTGAGGTATACATTTCTCCCCCTTTTTGTCAAGAAATAGACAAAGGACACAAGAGATAGAATATGAGATATTATGCAAACACGTCATATAGAGAACAAAGCTAAATAAACTAAGCTGCCCTTTAACCTATGCTCCATATTATGATCAACAAGTAGACTTGTTCACAAGGGAACCACACAATCACACATTTCAAGCAATAAGAGAAACTATTTCATCACTTTTCAAAGTCCAAGAGAGAATCATAGATTTTTCATTAATCTCTAAAACATATTCTCACATTGCTAATGAATCAAGCACTATAAGCAAAATGTGTGTGTGTGTGTGTGTGTGTGTGTGTGTGTGTGTGCTTCTAGCATATATAAAAGAAGTAATTGTGATATCAACATGCAAACCATATCAACACATATCCATCTAAAGCGTTTCCAATCTAGGTCAAACCGATTATCATCTGAGTTTTCACTTTAAAGAGAATAGATTTCAACATATGAGCGTGTGTGTGCATGTGGCTTGTTTACTCATTTCTATTTGACAATCTGAGCATTTCACAATTCTCAACTATACTTCATTAAGCCTTTTATTTTTATTTATTTTAGGCTTTGAATCAAAGATTTTTTTTTTTTATTGATTCTTTTCAACAGTTCTTTAATTTTTCTAACATAAACATATACGCTTCATGACAGCTTTCACTCATCACAACGGTGTAGCCCTTTCCTACATTGGGCGGCTGCACAACCAATGTGTGTAGCCCTTTTCATAAAGGTGCTCGTTGAGTTATATGTAGTTGCCGAAGCAAAATGGATACTAGCCATAGGTCATCTATCATGTACTAAGCAATAAACTTCTAGATGCATCCATAATCTACACATTTTCAAACTCAACAACTCAAAACTAAAACATATAAGAGAAACATTAGTGCACTTTTAAAAACAAGATTTTTAAGGCTCAAGTGCATGATCTAGAAACAATAAAAGTTATTTGTTTAAGATCATTACTTCTCAAGTGAGTATCTCTCAAAGATATTGATATCAATTGAAATAAAGTTTTCGCTTATCAAGCCACTCACAATCACACATAGTCATTAATCAACAAAAATCATGCCAACGGATTTTCGAAGAGTTTTAAACCTCTCTTTGTCCAAGGGCTTAGTGAACAAATTTGCAAGTTGATTTTTAATAGGCATATGCTCTAAAGTAACAATATAATGTTCAACTAGTTCTCTAATGAAATGATGCCTAATATCTATGTGCTATGATGTCATGCATACATAGAGTTGAAAAGATGAAATAGAAAGCAAGCTTTTAGAATAGAGAAATACCTTAGCAAGCTTTTTCACCAATGAAAGGTCTCCGCTCTTTTTATGAGCTCTCTTGGCTTGTTTGTCCTCATGACAACAAGTTGTTGGTGTGTCATCCCAAGAGAATAAAGACCAAACACTTTCAACTCAAACAATCACATGAAAATGATGTAAGGATTCTCATATCTTGATTGGCTTATTTCGTGGACAAACCACATGTTGGGGTTGATTATGTAAGGGTAGTTTAGGTGATTGAACTTCAAGCTCGAAGGCCCTTTCAAGACCTCAAGGGACAAGCACGCCAAAGGTATAATCTCTAGTGCTTAATTTTTCTTTGATGAGATTTAGTTAGCACACACACACTTAGCATACTTGCATTTGTGTGCATACTCTTCACATGTGACTTTACACACTAGCACTTTGATTGATATCTTGTTATGTGTATATGTGCTTAGTAATTCGTTTCCCGATAGTGTTCGGAAACGTCCGCGCATGCACTAGAATGTGCTTGGTTTTACGCGAAGACCGCCCATAGAGAATGCTCTTGGCTTCTCCTTTAGATTCACCATCACTGGTGAATCGACGGTTTGGTTGGCGACCTGGCCGCCGAATTGAAACTGTCGTTTCAGTCCAGAAAGGTCTGGAGTGATTCTGCGGTTACGATCGGTGGCCACCGACCGCCATTCGAAACCGCCAATCATACCTAATTGATTTATTCCTCGGGTTTGATTATGCGGTTGGTTCAACGGTTTCGAAACCGCCGATTGAAACCGCCGATTGAAACCGCCGATTGAAACCGCCGTTGTTCCCCTGTTCTTCTCGGGTTTAATTCGGCGGTTTGAAACGGCGGCCTGGCCGCCGAATGAAACCGTCGATTGTGCAATTTCAAGGGCAAACTTGTCTTTTCACATGCTCTGTTTTTCATGCCTATAAATATCTCACTTTCTCTTGTTCTGAACATGACTCTTTAATCATCAAGAACCCTATATTTTAAAGAGAGAATTTTGAGAGAAAAAACAACCAAGTTTGCTCATTTAAACACTCAAATACATTCCTTTATGCATCAAAGTTCATCTTGCATTCATCCATGAATGGGTTTGCATCATCACAACATGCTTGGTAAGATTTTGATTAATTTCATCTTATTTTAGTATTTTGCTATCAAGCCATTCTCTTTTAATTTACTTGTATATTTTTGATCATATGATAAATACAATAATAGAGAATTGATTGTGATGAATTGATTGAGTGTTGTATTGTGATAGCTAATTAGGTTTTTGATTAATCTTGATTAGCTAAGCTAATTGACATGTCATTTAGCAATTGATATCTAGGGTTGATTTAATTGATTATATCATCATCCTAGATAAGCATCTAAGGTTACCTAGCCTTGTTTGTTATTTGAATATTTATATATATTCACATAGGTTGCATAATCTCTTCATTGAGAATTAAGTCTTGAGGCTAAGATTGCTTAGGCCTCAAGCAATTGGACTAGAGCCACTTTTAAAGGCCCGAGTGGTAGAAGTGGGGGGTTATTGACCGGAGTGTTAAACGAGGTCTACATAGGTTGTAAACTTCATTTCAATTAGTGGATTTTGAGGTCCGAGTGTGGCGCACTAAACAGCCCGTGGTTTTTCCCAGTGGTTGGGTTTCCACGTATACATCAAGTGTTATTTAAATTCCGCACTTTATTACACTTACTTGTATCTTTGACTAGTAGGGGCATTTTCGTAAAATTGACTTGCATGCGAAAATTGGGTAATAAAGCTTAAAATCTATTCACCCCCCTCTAGATATATATCGAACACACCGTTAATTTGTTTCAAATGACTTTCTCTAAAAGTCTTAACAAAAAATTTCACCAAATAGATTTCAAAATTCAACTTCTTTAAAGTTAATCAACAAATTTTGACTATCATAGTGATAGTATGAGAATTTTAAGTTCATGTATTGACTAAAGACACCAAGTTTGAATACTAGACCTAGCACATTAAAAATAGCTTAGTCAAGCATTAAACTTAGAACTCTTATCAAACAAGAACAAAAATATTCTCATATGTGCTACTCAATCAAGTATGAGAGCACTCACATTTGACCATATTGGTCTTAGGTGAACTAACACAAACAACATCATGATCATTACGCATGGCAATATGAAATCTAGAAGATAAATCATCAACTATCTTCTTCATGAAAAAAATCACTCATATTAACCTCATCATTGTTGCCACGCACAAATATTTCATCAAGACTCTTCAAATGACCATGGTTAACACTTTTCTTTACCAACTTTTTATCAACATTTTTCTTAACATGATTATCATTAACATGCATGTCATTCTTTTCAATCCAAATCTTCTTAGTAGGTTTCTTCACATGAATATGATCAATATGCACATTTCTCAAATCATCAAAGCTATTATCATGTTTAAGAACTTTCAAAGAAGATTTATCCATTTCACAAGTATGCACATTATTCTTCTTAACTCAAACTTTCCTTGTTGATTTCTTTTCATTAACATGTTCATCATGCATAGTCTCTAATGCCCTAACACGTTTAGAAACAACCAAAGGAAGTCTTTTCACCTCACTAGCATGCATCTCATTCCCTAATTCGCATTGTCTAATATACTTGTAGCATTTAGGTTTGATATGCCCAACAACACTGCAAAAATGACAAACCGAGATAAACTTAAAGATGTTATGACTAGCTCTAGACTTAAACTCATGCTTATGATAATGATTAGGTAACTTTTTCACATTTTTATCATGTTCCACATTTCCTAGTTTGCATTGCCTAATATATTCATAACATTTAGGCCTAAGTGACCAACCACATTACAATAATGACAAACTGAAATGAATTGAGACAAGTTACCTTTTGGGTGTGCATGCTTTGGTTGAGAAGTTGGTTGAGAAGTTCCATAGCTCTTCTTGTCTTTGTCTTGATATTGGAAGGAATAATAGTTGAGTCTTTCTTCTTCTTGGACTTTCTTAACTTGTTCTTGGTTGTAGGAGTCTTTTTAACTTCTTCTACAAAACCCAAGCCACTCATATCTCCATGATGCTTTCCAAGTTTTATTACTTCATCAAGCTTAATGGCACCAATTTTCATGCCATTAATAGACTCTTTAAGAGCTTTGACTTCATCTTTAAGCTCACACTCCTTTATCTTCACGATAATCAAAAAGTTCTCTTTTTACTTAATCTTTCCCTCTATGGCAAACAACTTCATAGTAAAGTCTTCTTTTAAATCATCTAACTTTTGAGCACTTTCCTCCATCTTTGAAAAACACTTTTCAATGGTCCTTTCATGCTCCTTGATGACTTCACTTTGCTTGCACATCTTCTCCAAAAACATCTTCTTTTCATTGACGAGAGCTTTAATTATCACCACTAAATTGGCAATGATCAACTTCAACTTGTTGTTCTCTTCATTCTTCTTGACATTCTCACTAGTTAGTTGAAGGCTCTTGTCACTGAAGCTTATATAATCATAATTTGAGGAAGCTTTGAACTCTTCATGAACAGAGGAGATTTC
Organism: Acer yangbiense; assembly: GCA_008009225.1. NCBI lineage: Eukaryota > Viridiplantae > Streptophyta > Magnoliopsida > Sapindales > Sapindaceae > Acer > Acer yangbiense. The sequence continues at coordinate 16,457,427 of CM017764.1, forward strand.
ACTATCTTCACTACTTGAAGAGTATTCACTTTCCTCATTACTTGAGGAGACTTCACTATTATCCTCAAATCTTCCTTCATATATAGCCACGTGAGCAATGTAATTGCTAGTAGATTCTCGATCATCCAAGGACTCCTCTTCCTCTACTACATCACTCACACTCATCCATGATTTATCATTGATAGCTCTAATGTAAGCTTTCATTGTATTTCTCCAAAAGGTATAGTTACCAATATCCAAGAGTGGAGGTCTAGCACTAAAGGCACCTTCTAGCATAGAATTACTCATAGCTCAAAAATACAATTTTTCACAAAACACAATACAAACACTATAAAAGGATCTATCTAATTACTTCTAGACACTAGCTCTAATACCTAATGAAATTCCCTTAACCATTTATAGTGTAAATATACCTAGAGGGGGGTGAATAGGTATAGGCTCCAAATTCTTCTCTACTTCTTTTTAATACAACAAAGTTGTATGCACACGGAAGCTTAACAAATGAATTGCTTTAATAAGACAATATGAGTTCAATTACACAAGTGTTAAAAGCAATACAAGATATAGAAGTAAAGAAACTTAAAAGCGAAACTTGACACAAGTATTTTTACATGGTAAACCTCTGAAGAGGAAACATCCATTGGTTGAATCCACAACCACCGGCAACACATAATTCACTAGTTAGAAAGAAGTACACTCTCAAAAAAGCAATCAAATCATATGAAACGCTCTCTCTAGAATATCTCTAATATCCTACCCTCAAGGTCTTTTACTAGTGAAAAGATTGCCCCTCAACTTTCTAACCGAGACAAATCGCTTGCCTCTAGAAAGCCACTCCCTATCCAAGACTATCCACAAGTCTCTAGGAAGATTTCCTTGCTCAATCTTACTTGAAGCCACACGCTTCTTGCCAAGACTTCCTTGCTTAGTTATTACGAGCCCCTTGCTTTTAACTAAGATTTCTTACTTGGTTAACCGGACCACATGTCCTAACCAAGTCTTCCTTACTCTATGTTGAGGAATCACTCAATAACAAGAGACTTCCCACCTTTTGCAAGGCAAATGATCTAAGTGATGCAAATGATGCAAACACAACCAAATAGAGAAAGTAGATCACACAAACTCTATGAACATGCAATTAGATAACTAGAATATGCTTTCAACAATCAATCACAAAGTTATCTAGAAACCTAAGCATGTGAATCAATAAGAACTAGATTATAGAATATCACAATCAAAATATCATAGTTCTTAGATCATGAAACTAAATCTAGAAATCAACAATCAAGCTCATTATACAAAACATTTCTAGAATCAATTTCATGTGAATCAAGTTTAGCTTTGAAATATGTTCAATCAAAATCACAAAAAGCTTTAACTCAAAAACCAATCAAACAAATACAAAATTGGAAAAAAAAATCATTCTAAACATTTTTCATCAATCAAATAATAAGATCCATCAAGTAGATTATAAGAAAAATGCAAAGAAGAAGATTACCAAACAAAAGATGAACCACGAACTGAAGATCAGATTTCTGCGAATAATCTGGATATATTTTGACTCTTAAAATGCTTGGGACTTGTTCCTCTTTTCAAGACCAATGATTGTGGTTTTTGAATCACTCAATTCCGAGTTGATTTGAGAGAGTTATGACAAAAACAAAATTCTGAAAGTTGTGAGAGAGTTTACACGGGATTTGAAATATATAGGGAGGGAAACCAATTGGAGAAGATGAAGGGCAAAAGGGTAAAAGAGCCACCACCACCACCCCTCATGCTTCCCATGGAGGCGCATGGCCACCATGGGGAGGCAGAGAGGTGTCTCTCCCATGGTGGCCACGCGCCTCCACGGGAAAAAGGGTGGTTGGCCCTTCGTCACCCCTCTTCTCCTTCGCTCCCTTCAAGCACCTCACATGTTCTTCAACCGTTCTCCGGCCTCCGAACTCTGAATTCAAATCCACTTTCAGATTACGAACCATAAATCAATTACACACAAGGATGACTATGAAACTTGTAAGGATTCCCGTTGTTTTTTAATTGGCTTATTTCGTGATCAAACCATATGTGGGGATTCTTTGTAAGGGTAGTTTAGATGTTGTTGTTATTGCTTAGGCCCTTTGAAGACCTCATTATTGACAAGCACCAAAGGTAATACTCTAAGTGCTTTCTTGTCTTGAAGAGATAGTTGCACACACTCACAACTCATGCATATGTTTAATCTTTGTATGTTGTGTTTCTTTTTGTTGTGCATCAATGCCTATTTTCATCTCTTCTTGCTTGTTATTATGATTGCATCTTGTGTTTATAACATCATAGCATTTAGGCTTTTAGGATGCATCTTAGTTTACCTTTGTTCCCCTTGCATGATTGCTTGTGGGGTTCAAAGTTGTGGGCTGTGCGCTGGTCCACCTGCGCCTGTCGTCCAGCGCCGCTCACCGGCGCAAAACGCCCAATGGCGTGCCGCTGGTGTTACGCTGGTCTACACCAGCGCAGATCGTCCAGTTCTCTGTCGCCGGTCGTGCGCTGGTCCACACCAGCGCAAGGCCACCAGCGCTGATCGCCCAGTATGGCTCCGCTGGTATGGCGCCTGTGTGAGCGCATGTCGTCCAGCGCCAAAGCAAAAATGTGCGTGTGCGCTGGTCCTGCGCCTGTCGTCCAGCGCAGGCCCACCAGCGCACAGAGCAATTTTCTGGCGCGTTTTCAAAACGACCTCACTTCACTTATGGCCTCTATATATATGCTAACTTGATTTTAGGTCATTTAGAAAAGTTCTTATTCATGCTTCATACTTAGGATATTTTTCAAGAGAAGAAAAATACACAAAGAACTCATTTTTAATCACTCAAACACTTTTTCATGATCATCAATCATCATCTAGCATCATCTTAGATCATCTAGATGTCATCTTGCATGGAATCTTCATCATACTTTGCTTGGTAAGTTTTTCACTAATATCTTACATGTTTTGTGTTTCTCTTATCTAGCAATCTCAATTAATTACTTGTTGTTATTTTGTATGCTTTGGATACAATATTGAGATGAGTATGATGTATGTTTGAGAGTTGTATTGTGCTAGCATATTAGGTTTTGTGCTTAATATTGATTAGCTAAACTAATTGACATGTCATTTATTTTTGATATCTAGGATTGTTCTTAATTGCATATTAATCATCTTAGATAAGCTATATGGGTTTCCCTTGCTCTATGTTGCATTTTGGATATTCACATATATTCACTTAAGGTTGTATTCTCTTCTAGAGAAAGTAAGTCTTGTGTGTAGCAACCGGGATTAGGTTGCTTAGATCGCAAGCAAATAGGACTAGGTTCACTCATACCGGGATTAGGTAGGTGTGTGATTACTTCCGGGATTAGGTTGTAATCGTTTGCACATTTAGTGGATTCGAGGTTCGAGTGTGGCTTACTTACATAGCCCGTGGTTTTTCCCGTGAGGGTTTCCACGTAAACACCAAGTGTTGTTTTAATTTCCGCACCATATTACACTTGCTTGTTTATATTATCTTGAGGGCATTTTCGTAATTTTGACTAACACGAAAAATTGGGTAAAAAGCGTAAAATCTATTCACCCCCCCCCCCCCCTCTAGATAGCTTTATACACACCGTGCTTTAATTAGTTTCAAAACTTTGACCAAAGGTTATGAATTCGACTCGATACACGATGATGAAAACAATACATTGTAAGAGAACGTAAAGTGACGTAACTTCCTCGTTTGAATCGAAATCAAATGAGTGAGTAACTGAAATGATTGAAACTCAAAAAGGAATTATATGAGATCATATTCAAGTTCAAAACAACAAAACCCAAATAAATAAGCACAAGATCACACAAGTATGCAATTTCCTAGAGATAGTCCTAGAACATGCAATTCTACAATGTTTGTCAAATTAAGAAGAATGCATGAGCATACTAAATTACATGAGTGAATGTGTTATACCAAATGAGCACAATGATGCAGGGACACATATGAATGCAATGTATGTTAGTGTGTTTTGCTCAACGATGCAGGGACACACATGTATGAATTATATGTGTGTGCATTTACGCCTTGCAAGAGGAAGAAGTACCTTGATACCTTAGCATCCAAGTAAGTGTTTTTCCTCTTGAAGACAAACTTTGCATGAGAAGTTGCTTTTCTCCTTTGAAGCTCCTTTCAACCAAGAATCACATATACAACAAATCATTACAAATAAAGAGAGTTTTGCAATGGAATCAAGCCAATACAAATCTAAAACTTTACAATATTACTTGTTTGCACTTTACTTAGATTATTACTGTAAGTGCCTCACTTTTCATTGGCTCATTTCGTTGACAAAACCACAATAGGGTTCAAATATGTAAGGGTAGCTTAGGATTGAAGTAATCCTTATCAAATGTCAAAGGACCTCATTGTGGTCATCATGAGCTTCAAAGAAGGTAGTTTACTTGTCTTGACTCTTTATTGAAGAGATTTAGATTGCACACACACATCTCATGCATTTACACTTCTTGTATTATGTTGTGTGTTTCTTGTTGGTGCATATTCTCTTTTCATGCATGATCACTCTAGTGTAATTTACTTGATCATTGCTGTTAGGTTTTTGGTTTGTCTTGGCATGTATTCCATATCAAAACATTGTTGTCTTATAATGTTTAGTGGTCTAAGAATTGAAGATTCAAGTCGTCAAAGAAAGACTTGGTCACAACTCATGCAAGATGCCGACTTCAAAGATAAATGTGCTTCATCGGTCTACAAAGGTATATAAGACCTTATTTCTCTTACAAGGCTAGGCACACACACACATGGCATTCATATGTGTCCCTTCATGGTTGAAGATCATTTATATATCATTTTTACACACTTGGTAATGTATGCTCATGCATTAGATTCAAATTGACAAACATTGGAATTTGCATGTTCTAGGACTATATCTAGGAAAGGCATACGTGTGTGATTTTGTGTGTATATGTTTCTGTATTTTTTGTTTTGGACTTGAACATGGTGTCTTATGATTCCTTATTAAGTCCCGGTCATTTCGGTTACTCATTCATTAGTTTCGAGTCCAAATGATATAGCTACGCTACTTTGCATTCTCATTCATTGAGTTATCTTCGTCATCATTTTCCAAGATGAATTCTCAACCATTTGTCAAAGTTTTGTAGTCATCGTTGTGCGTGAGGGAGTCATGGTTTGTAATCCAAAAATGAATTCAAATTCAGAGTTCAAATGCCTGAATACAGCTGAAGAACGCGAGCAGTGCGCGAGAGGAGCAAGATTGGCCAACAGCCAAACTTGGAGGCCACGTGTGGAGCACGTGGGCCACACGGCCAGAGACCTCCTCTACCCCCGTGTGCCACACGCGCCCCACACAGGAAGTGTGACATGGCACCTTATGATTGGTCCTAAAATCTCTCTCTTGAATTCTTTTAAAAACTCTCATTTCCCTCCCATTTCATTTAAAGAAGAAAAAGAAGTTGAATCCCGTTAGATTTTCTCTCTAATTATTCTCATCTTCCAAATACCATAACTTTCTCATACGAAGTTGGAATTGACTGATTCAAGTTGGAATTGAGTGATTCAAGTTGGAATTGACTGATTGTTCGTAATCGAGTGCTCTACCTTTTCCAAGTGGTTTGGCAGCTGTTTGATCGACTGTTCTAGTGGTTGCACACAGAAAACCGAACCAGCTCGAGAATCCAAGGTAGTGTTCATATCTTTGAGATTTCTTCTTTTATAACCTTCAATTACCTTGGGGTTTCTTCTTCTATATGTATGTGTATGTATGGTGAATGCTATTGAGAAAGATAGCTTCATAATCAATCTTAATCAAAAGTCTATTTAGAGACATATGTGAACTAGTTTCTTAGATTCTAGGTTTTTCACATGTTTGAGAGTTGTATTGTGATTAGATTGATATCTAGGATTATTTGTGACTTGATTGAATCATTTTATGATTAATAATCCTTGAAATGTGTTTTGATCCTTTGATTGATAAAATCTAGGATTAATTCATTTGTATATGTTTTTAGAGACATCTAGGATTTATTTGATTATTCAATATATCCTTGCTCTAATTGTTGGCTAGAATATTCATTAAACACATTTTGTGATTCTAGCATTTTTGTATATGTTTGTAACATCTTGAATATGTGCTTCATGATTATGATTTATTCAAGTGTTATTTGTGTGAATGAAACTAGGAGCTTTTGTGTTAGGTGTTTTTCACATGCTCTAGGTTTAATTCATGTTTTGGCATCTAGACTATATTACTTGTGTTCTCACATGTTTAGGTCTAGTTGTTCCATGGAATGTATTGATCACATGTTTTATGTTGAATTGATTGTTTGCATCATTTGCATTCACATGATTACACTAGGAAGTCCTTGTAAAAGGCATGAAGTCTTGGTTAGAGTCGGAAGGACTTGGATAGCCAAGCAAGAAGTCTTGTCTAGAGTCGGGAGGACTCGGATAGGCAAGCAAGAAGACATGGCTAGGATCAGGAAGGTCCGGATAGTCATGCATGGGAGGCTCCCTAGAGGCATGAGTTCCTTGAATAGGGAGTTGGCTTGTATATTGGTAGGCCTAGGCGTATGGATAGACATAGACTCCAAAAGAGCGAGGTACATGGGATGTGTATGCACTCTTGAGGAATTTCTAATCTACCATCGATGTTGGTTTTGTATGTTGTCTAATATATGGTGGCTTCGCATCATTGAGGGATTTCATACTTTCCAATAGGGTTGGGTAAACATGGACTCCAATAGGAAGTTGGTTAAGGTTGGTCACTTTTGAGGAATTTCTAATTTACCATCCAATATATATAGTACCCAGTGGTTGTAGTTCAACCCGTGGATGTTTCCTCCTTGGAGGTTTTACCACGTTAAAAAATCTCATGTGTCAATTCTTTCTATCTCTCTTTTATATATGTTTATATGTATGTTTTAATCTTATGGTACAATATTCACTCGTGATATATTTGGAAGCAAGATTATGTAAAGTGTGATTTGTAATCAATATTCATTTTGATCATATTTGTATATACAATTCATTTGTGTAAATACTATTCTCTTATTCTTTGATTCTTTTGTATATTTGTATTTAGATTAATGCTTGTACATATTGGACTTTATTATGAATACATATATTCTTTGTTTTGGTTTTAATATATTTCCTTCATTAGTAAGTTGTAATAGTTCTACTTAGTGTACTTATATTGTAATATTCAAAGTACAACTTGTGGAATTTGATCTTAATTGAATATCTTGTATATGAGATACATTGTTTGTTGGTATATGTTTTGTAGACTAAGGGTGGTGAATTGAGCATACATATGTTAATTGTTTTCTCATAACAATCATGTTTAAGGCTAATTTGTATGCTCACCAAGGTTTTAACATAAGTGACGAAAGAGTTTTTAAAACTAGTGTGTCAACCTATTCAACCACCCCCCCCCCCCCCCCCCCCCCCCCCCCCCATCTAGGTTGGTTAGTATAACCTTGTAGGTATTTTCAATTGCCATGGCTATTGGCCTTGAAAATTGCATGATTTTTTACCTCTGACCGCTGTGATTTTTTGCAGCGGTAGAGACAATGGTTCACGGACTGTGGCAACCGCTCCCATGACCGCTGTCAATTTCTGCAGCGATGTCATGGACAGTGCTCACCGCTGCCGTGACCGCTGTGGCTTTCACAGCAGTACCGATAGCGGTCGACGGCTAATAGGTTTTTTAAAACATGACCTTTCACATTCCTCACACACACACTATAAATATATCCTTTTCTTTAGTCTCTTTTAAGGTTTTGAGTTTCAAATCAACTAGAGAGAGTTTTTAAAGTGACTTCAAAGAAAAGCAACCAAAATTTGATCTTTCCTAATCAAAACCAAAAACCCATCTTCCTTTCATGGTTCATTCATCATCTAGCATCTTCTAGGTATGATTTATTATGGGTTTTCTTCATTACTCACATGACTTGTAGTTAGAACATCATCTACATCTGTAAGGTCTCAGTTTATTGATTGGCTTATTTCGTAGACAAACAACAATTGGGGTTTTTGTAAGGGTAGATTAGGCTCTCAAGACCTCAAGAGAAGAAGCACCAAAGGTAAATTTCTAGTGCTTACTTTGCTTTGAAAAGATGTAGTTGCACACACACACAACACTTGCATACTTCTTATTCTTGATTGTTATGTGTTTTGTATTATGTGTGCATTATTGATTAATTAATCTCTCTTCTTGCATGAGTATATTGATTGCATCTTGTAATTACTAGGCATATCATGTTAGGCATTAGGATGCATTTTCCTTACCTTTTTACCCTTGCACTTTTGTGTGAGCTTAAAAGGAATAGGCTGTGCGCTGGTCGACATGCGCTGGTCGACATGCGCCAGACCAGCGCAGATCACCCAGTGGTCTATCGCTGGTCGTGCGCTAGTCGTCCAGCGCAAGCACACCAGCGCAACTTGCCCAGTTGTTTGCCGCTGGTCATGCGCCCTTGAGCTGTGCTGATCGACCGACGCCTAGTGCAAATTTTGTTTCTACGTTGGTCGTGCGCTGGTCCACCAACGCACAATGCACAATCAAGTACGATTTTTCAAAACGACCTCACTTCATTTAAGTCCTCTATATATATGACTCTATGTTTTCAGGTTGTTTTTTAAGAGTTCAAAAATCATATTTTTCCTTAGAATATTTTTCAAGAGAAAAAATTCACAAGAACTCACCTTTAAACACTCAAAGCTTTTCCTTTGTTCATCAAAGTTCATCTAGGATCATCCATGCATGGTTTTGCATCATCACATCTTCCTTGGTATGTTCTTCATTAATCTCATCTAATTTTAGTGTTTTTCATATTAAGACATCTCTTTGATTACTTGTATGTTTTTAGATCATATGCTAAATACAAGTTAGAGATTATTTGTGATGAATTGATTGAGTGTTGTATTGTGATAGCTTTCTAGGTTTTGTTTAATCTTGATTAGCTAAGCTTTTTGACATATCATTTAGCTATTAATATCTAGGATTATTTTAATTGCCATATTGTCATCCTAGATAAGCATATAGGGTTCCCTAGCTCTTTATTGCATTTTTGATATTTCATATATTCACATAGGCTCTTTATCTCTTAATTGAGAAGTAAGACTTGTGTAGCTTCCGGGATTAGGTTGCGTAAATCACAAGCAACTAGACTAGGTCCACTTATACCGGGATTAGGTAGGTGTGTGATTATATACCGGGATTAGGTTGTAATTGTTTACACATTTAGTGGATTCGAGGTTCGAGTGTGGCGCACTTACTAGCCCATGGTTTTTCCTATGAGGGTTTCCACATAAATATCAAGTGTTATTTACATTCCGCACCATATTACACTTGTTATATTATATTGACTATTATGAGTATTTTTGTAATCTTGACCATACACGAAAATTGGGTAAAATCGGTTAAAATCTATTCACAAACCCCCCCCCCAGATTAATATTGTACACACCGAGTATTTGTTTCAACATCTTTTTATATGTTCTTGCTTTACAAGATAGTTTTTTTATTACTTGACTAGTTTCAAGATAGCTTTTTTATTATGTTTTGTGAGTTGTTTGTGATAGCTATTGCATATAGGTTTTGTTTTGCACATTTAGCTAAGTTGTATGCATGTCATATAGCTACATGATATCTAGGAATGTCTTTAACATGTTCATCCATGCCTAGATAAGCTTAAATGTTTGACCTTGCATAATGCACCTTGAATATTGCACATATTCACTTTAGGTTGTTTATCTCTTCTCTTTGAGAGACAAGTCTTGTATTTGCATTTTGGTAGTTTGTAAGCAAGGGACTAGATTCACTTTTGAAGGCCCGCGGGTAGTAGCGGTAAATTAGTAACCGTGTAAGGTTTGACGTGGTCAACCTATGTTGTAATTACCATTACAATTAGTGGATTGAGGTTCGTGTGTGGCGCACATAACAGCCCGTGGTTTTTCTCGTGAGGGTTTCCACGTAAAAATCAAGTGTCGTTTATACTCCGCTTTATTACACTTGATTTTACTTTATGACTAGTTAGGGGGTTTTCGTAATATTGATTAATCGCAAAAAGGTTGGTAATAACCCGATTAAAATCTATTTGCCCCCCCTCCCCCCCTCAAGATTATATTAGGACACATTTTATATATATTTTCAATTGGTATCAAAGCGGGTTCTTTAATATAATTAGGAGATCCCTTGCTCTTGATAGAGTCTCTTGCATTTTTTTGCATCTTTTTTGTGTGTCTTGTATGTTTTGCTTGTTTGTTTGCATACATATCATTCTCACCCAAACACAATGAGTGGAAATGGAATTGGAGGCGAGGGTGCTTTTAGCACAAGACCTCCATTGCTCATTGGGGTCAATTACGCATCATGGAAGGGCAAAATGGAAGCATATGTGTGCCAAATTCATGACCATGCGTGGATGGTGATTGAAGATGGGTACATGCCACCTATGATGACTCATACGGGAGGTGGAGAGGAAGTCCCCAAGCTGAAGGCACAATGGACCCCCCAAGAGTTCGAGGCTTCAAAATGGAACAACAAAGCCATGCACACAATCCTATGTGCCATGGATGATAACCAGTACAAATTGATTCAAACTACAATGATAGCAAAGGAAGCTTGGGACATATTAGAAATGGCTCATGAAGGAACCGAGGTGGTCAAGGACTCCAAGCTTCAAGTCCTTCAAATACAATTTGAGACCATTATGATGAAGGAGGATAAGTGCTTCAATGACTTCCAAGTGAAGCTTATGGATATAGTGAATCAAAGTCACCAACTTGGTGATCCTTACTCGGATAGAAGAATCAAGCAAAAGATCATGAGATCGCTTCTCGAGAGTTTTGAATCCAAAGTGACGGCGTTGGAAGAAAATAATGACTACACAAAGATGGAGCCAAGTGAAGTAATTAGAAGGCTCTTGGCCTGTGAATCTAGGAAGGGTCCTACATCTACACCTCCAAAAAAGAAAAAGAGTCTTGCCTTAAAGAGCATCAAGGTAGAGAAGGATGAAGAAAACTCAGATGAAGAAATTGCTTTGATGGCAAAGAAGTTCAAGCAATTTATGAGTTTGATGAAGAGATGGACTATGATGACTTCATGAGATTCTTTGAGAACTCAAGATTGAAAAAGAAAAAGGAGATACAAAAGTTGAAAGGGGAGAAGCTCAAATTGACTTCCAAAGTGACTCATTTGAGCAAGGAAATGAGTAAAGCAAAAGAGATGGAAGAAGGGTTGAAGATGGAGTTAGTCTTGGCCAAAAAGGGTGAAGAAAGCTTGAGGAAAGAGCTAATGGAAACAAGAGGGTTGATTGATAAGATGACCTCTGGAACCGAAAAGCTTAACAAGATGCTATCTTGTGGGAAGAGCCCTAGTAACAAGAAGGGGTTAGGATATGTGGAAGAAATGGAAGCCACATCTTTGAAGAAGACAACATTTGCCAAGAGCAAAGAGATTGAAAATGCTCAAACCCCTCAACAATCAACCAAGTGGGTTGAAGTTGGTGAATCCTCCAAGCAAGCACAAGCAAGGATTCCAACAAGAGCTCCACCACCACAAGCTAGAGCTCCACAACCAAGACCTCCACAACAAAGGATCCCACAAGCTCAACATGGGGTCTTTCATGCTCAACCCAGAAGACATGCCAACTTGGCTCAACCACAAAGGAGAGAGTTGCCTCAACATCCAAGAGCAACTCAAAATAGAAGGAGGCCATAAATGCTTGCACAAGGCTATGGTATGAACTCATATTTTACTCCGACTTGCCATTTTTATGGAATTGAAGGCCACATTAGGCCTAATTGCTTTAAGTATATTAAATTGTGTAGAAGAGAAAGCATGATTGAGAAAAATAAGCTTAGAAGAGCCACAATGCATGCACCTAGGAAATTTAGAGCTAATGGACCAGTGGCTCCTAGGAATGACCATGTTGCTTCTAGGATGAATAGAAATGATGAATATTATTGCTATGTGGCCCAAGTTGCCTTGAAAGCAAATGCCTCTAACACTTAGTACCTTGATAGTGGGTGTTCTAGGCATATGACCGGAAACAAGAGTTTCTTTAAAACTCTTGTGATGGAGGATGGTGGATTTGTCGCCTTTAGTGATGGATCTAAGAAAAAGGTCATAGGGAAAGGTAATATATCCATTCCCGGCTTACCCTTCTTGCCCAATGCTCTTTATGTAGATGGCTTGCAAGCCAATCTCATTAGTATATCACATTTGAGTGATGAAGGGCTTTCGGTTATGTTTGGCAAAGTTGATTGCTCTATTCTTAAGGAAAATTGGCAAGTTTTGTTACAAGGCAAGAGATCAAGTGACAATTGCTATTGTCTTGAGTCCAATCTCATCTCTTGTAACTTGTCTACTAGTGAGCAAGTTGAAGTGTGGCACCAAAGATTTAGCCACATGAACTATAGGGACTTGAAAGTCCTTAATAGGTTGAATGTTGTTAGAGGCCTTCCCAAGCTAGGGAAAAAGGTTGAGGGAGTTTGTGGACCTTGCCAACAAGGAAAGCAAACCAAGAGTGTGCACAAGAAAGGTAAATACCTTTCCACCAAAGAGCATTTGAAACTTCTCCATATGGACCTTATGGGTCCCATCCAAATCGAAAGCTTAGGTGGTAGAAGATACATTCTTGTGGTTGTTGATGACTTCTCTAGGTTCATATGGACTTACTTCCTTAGAGAAAAGTCTGAAGCCTTTGAGAAATTCAAAATGTTTTGTGTCAAAATTCAAAATGAGAAAACTTCTCACATTAAAAGCATTAAGAAAATTAGGAGTGATCATGGGAAAGAATTTGAAAATGCTAGCTTTGAAAATTTTTACAATAGCTTAGACATTTCCCATGAATTTTCGGCCCTTAGGACTCCTCAACAAAATGGTGTTGTTGAGAGGAAGAATAGAGTCCTCCAAGAAATGGCACGTGTCATGTTGCTTAGCAACAAAGCCCCTAGGAACCTTTGGGCCGAAGCCATCAATACGACTTGTTATATAGGGAATATAGTATTCCTTAGGCTCGGGACTAAACAAACATCCTATGAGTTATGGAAGGGTAGAAAACCAAATGTTAGCTACTTCCATATCTTTGGAAGCAAGTGTTATATACTTAATAACCGTGATCAACTTGGCAAGTTTGATGCCAAGAGTGATGAGGCTATTTTCATTGGATATGCACTTAATAGCAAGGCCTATAGAGTTTTTAATCTAAAGACTCAAAGTGTCATGGAATCATCAAATGTGGTCTTTGATGATTGTAGGCCCAAACATGAAGACCATGAGGAGAATGTTTGTGAGATAGATGACCTTCCTTTGAATAAGAGCGGTGAGACTTCAAGTGGTGTGAAGTCAAACCAAGATGAAGAGGATGATTTACCTTTTAATAGAGTTCCTCATTTGGACTCTAATGAACCCGCTCCTTGGATAAGGAAACTCCATGATAAAGATGATATCATTAGAGATACTAGAGAGGGTGTTAGGACTAGGCGTCAAATAGCTAATAAAATTAGCTATACTTGCTACACCTCTTAAATAGAACCCAAAAAGGTTGATGAGGCCTTGAATGATGAATTTTGGGTTCTTGCCATGCAAGAAGAGCTAAACCAATTTGAGAGAAATGAGGTTTGGACTCTTGTTCCTAGACCTAGAAACACCAATGTCATAGGCACTAAGTGGGTGTTTAGGAACAAATCCGATAAGGATGGCAACATTGTGCGAAACAAAGCAAGGCTTGTTACACAAGGATACTCTCAAATTGAGGGTATTAACTTTGAGGAGACTGACGCGCCCCGAAACAGTCTATAATTAAGTATCCTCGACGGCGCCAACAACTCGGTCGGCGCACGCGGGACACGCGATAGTTCTATAAACTATCGTAAAATAAATGGGGCACGTTTGTTTTTCCGCAAGCGCACGGATCATTACGATCGCATAGCGGCAAGTACGGTTCGTTCCACAGGGAGATGGATTCGTTAATTGTATCTAGTTCTAGTGTTTATTAAAGCATGTAAAAAGGAAAGCGGTGTGGTGTGTGCGAAAATGTAACTAACTAAACTAAGGTAGAAATGTAGCCGGGTGTCTTGGCTATCTAATTAATCTACTCCTAATTAAGTTAATCTACTCCTAAAGGCAAGACACCATAACTACGAAAATAAAGGTGGCTTGGAGATAAGCAAGATATATAACACATATGGGACATCGGTTTACCAAACACAATATGCAAATCTATGTCGATTGTTTAGCATGTTAATTCCAATTAATCCAGTAAAGGGTTCGTTCTCTTTGTAAGGATTCCCGTTTTGTTGATTGGCTTATTTCGTGGTCAAACCACATGTTGGGGTTTTGAATGTAAGGGTAGTCTAAGTGTTTGGTGTTGAAGATCAAAGGCCCTTCCATGACCTCAAGATACAAGCACGCCAAAGGTATAATCTCTTGTGCTTGTTTTTCTTTGAAGAGATTTAGTAGCACACACACACTTAGCATTCTTGCTATGATTGCATACTTGCTTATTTTTATGTGCATCTCTTCACATGTCACTTTACACACTAGCACTTTGGTTGATATATCTTGTTGTGTGTATATGTGCCTTATAATTCGTTTCCCGACATTGTTCGGAAACGTCCGCGCTTGCACTAATTAGTGCTTGGTTTCGCGCGAAGACCGCCTATGGAGAATGCCCTTGGCTTCTCCTTGGTTTTCACCATTGTTGGTGATCGGCGGTTATTATCGGCGGCCTGGCCGCCGAATGAAACCGCCGTTTCAGTCCAGATTGGTCTGAAGCACTTATGCGGTCAAGATCGGCGGTCTCGACCGCCGTTCGAAACCGCCGTTCATACCTGATCGATTTTAATCTCTCGGGTTTGATTCGGCGGTTGGATCGGCGGTCACGAAACCGCCGAACGGTGCGTTTCAGGGGCAAAATTGTCTTTTCACTTGCCCTGTTCTTGATGTCTATAAATATCACACTTTCTCATTATCTGAATCAGTTCTTTGACTCTTAAGAACCCTAATCTTCAAAGATAGATTTTGAGAGAAAATCAAATCAAGAACTCATCTTTAACCACTCAAATCAAACCCCTTTTGCATCAAATTTCATATTGCATCTCCTATGTCTATATAGAGTGCATCCATGTATGGGTTTGCATCATCACAACTTGCTTGGTAAGATTTTGATTAATTTCATCTTATTGTAGTATTTTAAATACCAAGCCATCTCTTTTAAATTACTTGTATGTTTTAGATCATATGCTAAATACAAGAAAAGAGATTATTTGTGATGAATTGATTGAGTGTTGTTTTTGATAGATATCTAGGTTTTTATAATCTATGATCATCTATGCTATTTGACATGTCATTTAGCAATTGATATCTAGGGTTGATTTAAATTGAATATATCATCATCCTAGATAAGCATTTAGAGTACCCTAGCTCTTATTGCATTATTGAATATTCATATATATTCACATAGGGTTGTATTCTCTTCAAAGAGAAAGTAAGTCTTGTGTGTAGCATCCGGGATTAGGTTGCTTAGAACGCAAGCAAATTGGACTAGAGCCGCTGTAAAAGGCCCGCGTGGTAGATTAGAGGGTGCTCACGCCAAGAGTAGTGTATCAGGGATATCACTAGGGATTGAACCAAGAGTGGCGATTGGTAGTGTCCATAGCCTGAGGTTATCTAGGGTGAGAGTCCGAGAATCACTTGAGGGTGTAACCGTCTTTTCATATAGTGGATTTCGAGGTCCGAGTGTGGCGCACTTAACAGCCCGTGGTTTTTCCCAGTGGTTGGGTTTTCCACGTATACATCAAGTGTCATTTACTATTTCCGCATCTTATTACACTTGTATGTTTTGTTGACTTGCTAGGGGTATTTTCGTAAAATTGACTTGCATGCGAAAATTGGGTAACAATTAGATAAAATCTATTCACCCCCCCTCTAGCTTTATATTGATAAACACACCTCGAGTATTTAATGAACTTTCACTCTTGATTAAGGAAATTACCCTGGAATCTTGATTAGGGAATTCCCGAAATCATGTCATCACTTTCCAATCGGAAGAGTGATTTTGTCTAGGGTTTAGACCCATTAAGCACAAGAACTATGAACCAAAGCTAAAGTGGCATAATTATGCACACATAAGCTATTTCCATTCCATATAGCTAATAGCCGAATTTATACCCGGAATGGAAATCCGAGCACAAACTCAACTCTTAATCACTCTAATCACTCTAAACACATACATAGTAAATCATACATCAACATACATAAACAAATGAGATATTTGATTACAACTACTCCTAATCATTTAGTTAATCTACTCCTAATCTCATTCATCATACATATCAACACATAATCATCCATACATATGAATATCACAAAAGAGCTTAATCAATAGACATCTAAGGATGAATCAATACTAAATCAAAGCAAATGAACAATACATACATATATTAGCATAAGTGTTGGTTTACAATACTCCCAAATGGGTTATACATCAATAGAAATACAAGAGATGAGTAAATGAAGAAATAACCCTTGAAGACAAGCCTCCAATAGGTCTCCCTTGCTATGAAACTCGCTTGGCTCGGTTTTGACACCCAAGCCTCTCCTATCTCTGCATCTCTACTCTCCATGGAAGGCTTTCCATGGAGGAAAATCCCCCATGGAAAGCTTGGAGTTGCTCTCTCTTTTTTGTGATGATCAATCCAAGAAAAGTGGTTTCTTGGAGCAAAGTTGGATGGTGCACACTCTAAAAAGAGGAAAATAGTGATGTATATATAGTGGGAAGTGTATAGGGCAAGAATGGGGATCAAAATATCCCAAAATATCTAAAAATCCTCTTGAGTCGGCCAGTTGGGCGAGCTCATTCACTCTGCCTCGCGGGCTTGTTCCCGCCGCCGGAAGTCGCCTTAGAAAAAATGATGTTTCCCGCGAGCTTGAACCTTCTGGACTGCTGGCTTCTTCCCGCTGCATAAAACCGCCGTCTCCCGGTGAGTTTGGACGTTCTGGAACGCGGGAAAGAAGCCGTTGAACCAAGCTTGCGAGCTTGCATGGCCATGGAGTTTGGAGGATTTGGTGGAGAGTGGAACCTTTGTACGGGAGACTCAAAGTGGGTCCACCGTGATCGGGAGAAGACCGGCTACCGATCTGGGCGGAGAACGGTCGGAAAAACCGTCGGAAAATGGCCGGAATAGGTCGGGTTGAAGTCGGGTCACGACCGGGTCGAACGCGGGTCGAACACGGGTCGGGTCGAGTCGCCCGGCTGCAGCTTAAAGACGACGTGACCTCATCCAGACATCACGCTGACGCGCGCCCATGCCAAAACGACGCCGTTTCTCTGCTGACGTGGCGCTGGTGCTGTGCCTTGCACGGATAATTACAATATGCACCCCTGATCTTCTCCATATTCATAGAATATTCAGTATTTTCCCGACTATTGCACTTTGACCCCTGATTCTCCACAATGACATATTTGCCCCTGAATTCCCCTGTTTTCTTCCATTTAGGTTTTAACACCCACTCTGAGGGATATTTACCTACACATATTATATACACAAAAGTGCTCGGAAACGAACACAAAAGCTAGGAATAGGGAGCGCTAAATGCGAACATTTGGAGCGCGATCAGACCCCCAAACCTAACTTTTGCTTGTCCTCGAGCAAAATCAAAAACGAAAATCAAAATAAATTAACAAACTAAACACTAAAGCAATAAATATAGAAACTGATTAGTCCACTGTCGTGGGAGAAACGATGGCACTTAGCATGTGCCACAAGCCTTTTAAACCCCTAGGTGTCCCTAGTAGGAGGAGTGAAATCTCCTGAGGGTTTACCAGATATGATACCCACAAACGCAACTCTACAAAGCAAAAGGTTGAGATGCCACCGTAATCATACCAAGCAAAAACTACATGCATGCTAAAATCTCTATATAAAGACTAAAAATATGCCGTTTAAATCAATACATCACACAATGCATGTATGCCAATACAAAAGATGTTTTCGGTTTACAAAACAACAATGCTAGAATGCTCGGGCTAGAATTCGCCTTGACTTCTAATCCTCACCGGATTACTCTCATATTTTCTCTAAGAACCTAGGCGATAACACTCATCAACATATGCGAATTGGAGTTTGGGTACATGGAATCAAAATATATTCTGAAACAAATTATAGCACGGTGTGTATAAAACTATCTAGAGGGGGGGTGAATAGATTTTAAGCTTTTTACCCAATTTTTCGTGATAGTCAAAATTACGAAATTACCCCTAAATAGATAAAGCAATAAATCAAGTATAATATGCGGAAATTAAATAACACTTGATTTTTATGTGGAAACCCTCACGGGAAAAACCACGGGCTAGTAAGTAAGCCACACTCGAACCTCGAATCCACTAAATGTGTAAAACGATTACAACCTAATCCCGGAAGTAATCACACACCTACCTAATCCCGGTATGAGTGAACCTAGTCCAATTTGTTTGCGTTCTAAGCAACCTAATCCCGGATGCTACACACAAGACTTACTTTCTCTATGAAGAGAATACAACCCTAAGTGAATATATGAATATCCAAATGCAACATAGAGCAAGGGAAACCCTATATGCTTATCTAAGATGATTAATATGCAATTAGAACAATCCTAGATATCAAAACTAAATGACATGTCAAATAGTTTAGCTAATCAAGATTAAGCACAAAACTTAATTAGCTATCACAAAACAACTTCTCAAACATACATCATACTAATCTCAAACTTGTATTCAAAGTATATAAAATAACATATAAGTAATTAATTGAGATTGCTAGCTAAGAGAAACACAAAATATGTAAGATATTAGTGAAAAGCTTACCAAGCAAAGTATGATGAAGAATCCATGCAAGATGACATCTAGAAGATCAAGGATGATGCTAGATGATGATTGATGATCATGAAAAAGTGTTTGAGTAATAAAAAATGAGTTCTTGGAATTTTTCTTCTCTTTGAAAAATATCCTAAGTATGAATTCTGAATATGAACTCTCTTAATTGACCTAAAGACAAAATGGCATATATATAGGGGGCCAAATCAAAGTGTGGTCGTTTAAGTAAGTTTCAAAGAAACGCGTCGATCGGCGGTTTCAATCGGCGGCCAGGCCGCCGATAATGACCGCCGAATTGAGCTCATGAAGAACAGAGCATAAACGGCGGTTCATTCGGCGGTTTCGTGACCGCCGATCCCAACCGCCGAATCAAAACAGAGAGATTAAAATCAATCAGGTATGAACGGCGGTTTCATGACCGCCGATTCAACCGTCGAATTAGATTGAGAGATAAATCAATCAGGTCTTGAATCGGCGGTTTCGAACGGTGGTCGTGACCGCCGATCTTAACCGCAGAAATGCTTCAGACCAATCTGGACTGAAACGGCGGTTTCATTCGGCGGCCAGGCCGTCGATCATAACCGCCGATCACCTAGAAAGGTGAAAACCAAGGAGAAGCCAAGGGCATTCTCCATAGGCGGTCCTCGCGCTAAACCAAGCACATTCTAGTGCATGTACGGACGTTTCCGAAAGTTATCGGGAAACGAATTACACGACAACATGACACAATTACACACAACAAAATATGATAAATAAGTGCAAGTGTGAAATGTGACAAATGAAGAGAATGCACACATATGCAATGAATGTTAAGTGTGTGTGTGCAACTAATCTCTTCAAAGAAAAGTAAGCACAAAGAAATTTACCTTCGGTGCTTATCAACACGAGGTCTTCAAAGGGCTTCGAACAATAAGACCGATACTTAGGCTACCCTTACAAAGAACCCCAACATGTGGTTTGTCCACGAAATGAGCCAATCAACAAATGGGAACCTTACATATTCGCATATTCATACATTAGAAAGAACGCTCATATAAGTGCAAAGGATCTCATGAACGAATTAAACATTAAGAACATAGATAGAGCACATGCAACTTCACAATTAAGCAAGCTTTACCAAGAGATCCGCTAGGTCTTTTCCGGTTGTAATGGGGCCATGGGTGTAGGCTAAGAAAGAAAGGGAAAGGGAAAACAAAATACCTAAGACCATGTCATGGGATTGCTAACCATCTACAATGCAATATCATAATCCCAACCATAGATTGTATCATAGGAATGTTGACCATATACAATGCAATCACTACATCCTCAAGTCAATCTATTACAAGTATGCATCTAGGCTCCCCTTTTGTTTTCTTTTTCATACTCCCTTTGAGTATATATTCAATTTTCTTTTTCTTTCTTTTTTTTTCTTTCTTTTGAATGACTATACACATAT
Organism: Acer yangbiense; assembly: GCA_008009225.1. Classification (NCBI taxonomy): domain Eukaryota; kingdom Viridiplantae; phylum Streptophyta; class Magnoliopsida; order Sapindales; family Sapindaceae; genus Acer; species Acer yangbiense. The sequence goes on from CM017764.1 coordinate 16,477,739, forward strand.
AAATTTTGATGCTTATCATTCAAGCCTTAGTACATGCAATTACACTTTACAATTTAAATTCAAGAAACTCATTGGTTTCTCTCCAAAATTTGTAGTAATTACAACACACCCCAATAATCTCTAACATCTAATCACCGTATGGTCCAAGCTAATTAGGTATGGTTTCATTATAGACGCTTGGTTGTAAGTTCGGGTGATGAAAGAAAAGGCTATGTGTTTGGTTTCAAATGGGCTATTAGAGCACACACATAGGTAGGGATTAGTGTTTAGGCCTTTTGGTAGTTTAAGCACACATTGCCTAGCATCACTTCTCAAGGATCAACCCACACAAAAGTAAAGCACAACATGTGATATCATAAACTGATTGTTCTTTAATATCCAATGCAAAACCCTATAGAGATCAATCTATACAATGAAGAACAGGATAAGTGTTTAAGAGTAGAAACGAATATACCCTCTAAAATGAACGTTAAAGCACAAAATCCTCACAAGGGTAGTCTCCACTATTCTCCTAAGCTAAACAAGCAAAGAGTTCTATCCACTTCAACATCTAAAGATTGGCACTGTACACACAATTTTAAGTGATGCAATAATCATACATGGCATGAATGATAGTCAAGATATAGACCTAAAAGCATACATGACATGTCTCTACCGGCACACAAAGATATTATCTCAACAAAATGGACATCAATTCCCAAAATTTTCAATTTTGACCAATTTGTAGAGATTTGAAAATTTTCAACGATAAAACCTACAAAAACAACATCACGAAAGGTTGTCCACACCCCCAAACCTAAACTTAACATTATCCTCAATGTAGCACAGCGGAACTATTTCCGTACATAAATTGGACAACGCTTAGCAAGACTCGGACATGAGAACAACAAAAATCACAAAGACTAAAAACAACAAAACAAAATATATCCTAAGATCTAAGCACAAACAATTCGCACTCTTAGATCTAAACAAAACCAAAAATAAAAATTACAAAAATAGACAAGCAATGCATTTATCTATAAAGCTCATTGGTGGGAATCTTACCACCATACTACAACGACCCACAAGTGCATTACACTCAACACATGCATTCCACTTGATTTGAAGTACAAGACTAAGCCTCAATTCAATCCTCACTAATCTCAACACGGAGGAATTGATTGGAGAGACTTATGTTTGGGAAAGCAAAGTGAAGAGGTTACCTCTTGTAGCGTGCGTCGCGGTCTATGGATTGTGCGGTCATCGATTGTTGGGAATCGGCGCGAGGTAGTGGTGGCACGGTTCCGGTCCGGTTCCGGTTCCGGTTCGGAATCGGTGTTTCCGGTTCCAAGGTTTAGTGGAACCGGAACCGGAACCGGAACCGGAACCGGTTTGAACCGGTTCCGGTTCCGGTTCTACAGGAACCGGCGGTTTTGAACCGGATTTTTTTTTTTTTTTTTTTTTTTTTTTTAACAAACAAAAAAAAAAATTCTAAGTTCTAACTTGTAACTTATAAGTTGTAGATTGTAATTGAATAAAATAAAATATATAAATGACAAATTACAAAATAAAATTCATTGGGTTCATAAGTTCATTGGATGTTGGAAGTTAGATCATCGTCATCCGAGTATCCAACCGAAAATAAAATAAACAAATGACAAATTACAAAATTAAATTAAAATAAAAGTAAACAAAATTACAATTTACATTTCATTGGGTATTTGGAATTGAGTCACCCGAATTTCAAAAATAACATAAAATAAATAAATGACAAATTACAAAATTAAATTAAAATAAAATAAAACTAAAAAAAATGTAAAGTTATTAGCCTTGCACTTAATTTTTACCACAATTAAGTTGCCTACGTATCCTCTTAGGGGGGTTTAGAGGAATCAAAGGCCACGTAGTTCTCATACCTTTTATTACAGATTTACAGATTTACGGTTCCGGTGCTCAGCTTACTCCATAGCCTTCGCCCGCTTCGGGTTCGTCGCTTTTAAAGAAATCATATGTCGGTTCTTGTTGGATTTCTTGTTGTCTGTATTCCGCTTTCGTCCAGTCGTCAACACAAACCTGTATCTGTAGTGCTTTTGGAGTCAAGCACGAACGTTTTTCATCCAAAATATTGCCCCCGGCGCTGAACTCTTGTTCCACCGCCACAGTAGAAACCGGTGTTGAAAAAATATTTTTGGCTATCATAGCCAAAATTGGATAGTACTTCGTAGCATCATTCCAATATTTTAAGAGGTCAAATTCTTCAGGAAAATCACAAGAAGAAGCTAGATAAGATTCAAGCTCGGCATGCGAATCGGAGCTTGATGAAGAACATCTTGGTTTTTTATTTTTTTTTGAGAACATACTATACCCTAAATTCATAAATCCAAAGGAGGAGGAGGAGGAGGAGGAGGAGGAGGAGGAGGAGGAGGAGGATGGAGGCTGAGATGCAGTTTTTGTTCGTGCAACATCTACGTTCGGAGTACCGGATCCATAAAATGTAACATATTCATCATATAAATCATACAATAATTTCTTAACTCTACCACAACATGCTTCAATATCATATTCAATATTTAAACCTTCTTTGCCATAATAACCATCTAGATAATAAGACAAAGATTGTAATTTGTGTCGTGGATCAAAAACCATACCAATCAAATAAATATTTGGAAATTCCGTATAATAATTTAACCATTTTTGCTTCATAGAACTAACGGCTTCCTTTATTGCTTGGTCAGATTCACAATAAAAAATTGCACCAGCAATATTAATACTCTCAATAACAAATAAATGTGTTGTAGGAAAATAAATTTTAGAAAACTTTTGTGTAGCATTATAAAAAACTCTTAACAAATTGAAAACATTGTAACAAGCATCCCAATGAGATTCAAAAAGTTGAATGTTAGGAACATGAAATTGAATAAAAGAAACTAATAAATCCCTATACTCATAACTTTGAGCAAGCAATTTATAAGTAGAATTCCAACGTGTTGGAACATCACGAGCAAATTTAATGGCACGTCTACCATTTTGTTTACAATATCTTGCCCATGCTTTCATTGTAGAAGGATTTCTCCATAAAAACATTAGGGCTTTTTTAATAGGTTCAATAAAACATTGAAGAGTTTCTAATCCTTTTTGAACACATATATTTAAAACATGGCATGCACATCTTTGATGAAAAAATGTACCACCAAGAAAGGGTTTGCATAAATCAATTAAAAGTGGAATAGCAGCGGTATTGGCAGAAGCATTATCAAAACCAATTGCAAAAATTTTGTTTTCAATACTATACTCTGAAAAAATAATTCTAAGCTGTCTAAAAATATTTTGAGCATTGTGTGAATCATCAAAAACTCTAAAAGCAAGAATTCTTTTTTGGATTGTCCATGCATTATCCATAAAATGGCAAGTGACACCCAAGTATGAATGCGTTTGCCAATGGTCAGTCCATATGTCGGCACATACGGTAACACGACCATTATATTTTTCAAAAAAAATTTCTAACTTTTTTTTGTCTCTCACATAAATCTTTTCAAGTGTTTGTGTGAGCGTGGATCTAGGGACACGGCATGCAGCAGGGTTTAATGCTCGTCGACAATAGTTAATAAAGCCAACCCTCTCACCAAAACTGAATGATAAATGTTCTGCTGCTACCATCCTAGCTAATTCTTCTCTATTTTGTTCATCACTATAACGAAATAATTGTTGGTTAGGAGTGGCGTACCTGGGAATTTGTGTTTGTGACCTCATTCTGACCACTGCGTCTGGATGTTTGACTTCAATATGCTTCCAATAAGTGCCATATCCTCCGGATTTGCTCCATTTATATACTTTGTTGCAGTAATTGCAAGCTGCTGTAAAGCTTCCATCTTCATTCCTAATTTTCTTCATATGTTTGACGAAGAGATCAGATTTGTTCTGCTTCTGTATCAGATCTTCCTCCCTTTCTAGATCCACTTCCGGTGTATCAAAACCAAAATCCGGAGGTGTATCAATATCAGGCATATTTTCTGACTGGCTTGTCAAATTGTTGGGGGTGGTTTCATTGGGATCGGGTTCATAAATTGTAAGAGGGGGATCAGGAATATTTAGGCCTAGGTCTTCAGCATAGGTCCGACGTTGCAGATATTCATGATAGGTGGGGTTGTTATGATCGAGATTATTGATCATAGTACCCTTACCTTTCATTGAAATCGAACGCCTAGGACCGTCACAGCCGTGACCCCTTCCATTTCCACCACTTCCACTTGCCATTTAAAAATAAATTTGGGAGAGAATAGGAAACTTAGAACTTAGAAGAATAATTGACTAATTGGAAATTAAATAAATTGGAAATAAGATAAATTGCAAATAAAATAAATTGGAAATAAAATTAATTGAAAATAAAATAAATTACAAATAAAATAAATTGGATATAAAATTAATTGAAAATAAAATATATTGGAATTTGGAAATAAAATAAATTGCAAATAAAATAAATTGGATATAAAATTAATTGAAAATAAAATATATTGGGAATAAAATAAATTGCAAATAAAATAAATTGGAAATTGGAAATAAAATTAATTTCAAATAAAATAATTAAAAAATGAAATAAATATTAAAAACCTTGGAAACTTGGAGATTGAGAGACTTATCACTTGAGAGTTGAGAGTTGAGAGAGTGTTGGACAGAAATTAGAGAGAATTGAGAAGAAATTGGTGTGAGGAAAAATGAAAGGGGGGGGGGGGTATTTATAGAAAAGAAAAAAATAAAATAAAATTAAAAAAAAAAAAAAAAAAAAAAAAGGGGTAGCCGTTGGACCCCAACGGCCTGCTGACGTCAGCAGACCGTTGGGCCTAACGGTCGGCTGACGTCAGCCGACCGTTGGGCTCCAACGGTAGCCCAACAAAAAAAAAAAAAAAAAAAAAAATTATTTTTTAATTCATCGAACCACCGGTTCGAACCGGAACCGTCGGTTCCAATCCGGTTCGAACCGGCGGCTCGACCAAACTCTTGAACCGGAACCGGAACCGGAATCGGAATCGGTCTCCGCCGATTCAGGTTTCGGTTCAAGAACCGAAACCGGAAAACCGATTTCGGTTCTGATTTTTCCGGTTCCGGTTCCGGCGGTTCCAACCGGAACCGTGCCAGGTCTAGCACGAGGTGATTCCTCTAAATGGTGCGGCGGCTTCGTCTCGTCTGGACCGCAGGTTATGTCCCGCCGTTATGAAGTCACCGTGAACTCGGCGAGTTCCTTCCATCTAGATGGCGGGTTATGTCCCGCTGCATGAGGTCGCCAACTTCCTTCCGCGGGTTCTGACCTTCTGGAAGGCGGGTTATGTCCCGCCGTTGTGAAGTGGCCGTGAGGTCCGGCGGGTTCCTTCCGTCTGGAAGGCGGGTTATGTCCCGCCGCTGTGTCTCGCCAAAGGTTCAAAAAGACCCGACGGCTTTGTTGGGCGGGCACATTCCCACGGACTTGACCCGCGGACTGAGGTCGCGGAAGGTAGTTTTTCTCGTTTTTGCCCTCTTCCTGATTCCGGACCTAAGAATCCTGCACAACACCAATACTTAAACAAAATCAAACGCATTTGTTTGATACGAAAATAAAAACAAATAAAACAAACAAACATAACAACTACATTATTTGCTAAAACTAAATACATTTAACGAAAACCATTCCCCGGCAGCGGCGCCATAAACTTGATGCGCCCCGAAACGGTCTATAATTAAGTATCCTCGACGGCGCCAACAACTCGGTCGGCGCACGCGGGACACGCGATAGTTCTATAAACTATCGTAAAATAAATGGGGCACGTTTGTTTTTCCGCAAGCGCACGGATCGTTACGATAGCATAGCGGCAAGTACGGTTCGTTCCACAGGGAGATGGATTCGTTAATTGTATCTAGTTCTAGTGTTTATTAAAGCATGTAAAAAGGAAAGCGGTGTGGTGTGTGCGAAAATGTAACTAACTAAACTAAGGTAGAAATGTAGCCGGGTGTCTTGGCTATCTAATTAATCTACTCCTAATTAAGTTAATCTACTCCTAAAGGCAAGACACCCTAACTACGAAAATAAAGGTGGCTTGGAGATAAGCAAGATATATAACACATATGGGACATCGGTTTACCAAACACAATATGCAAATCTATGTCGATTGTTTAGCATGTTAATTCCAATTAATCCAGTAAAGGGTTCGTTCTCTTGATTAAGGAAATTACCCTGGAATCTTGATTAAGGAATTCCCGAAATCATGTCATCACTTTCCAATCGGAAGAGTGATTGTGTCTAGGGTTTAGACCCATTAAGCACAAGAACTATGAACCAAAGCTAAAGTGGCATAATTATGCACACATAAGCTATTTCCATTCCATATAGCTAATAGCCGAATTTATACCCGGAATGGAAATCCGAGCACAAACTCAACTCTTAATCACTCTAATCACTCTAAACACATACATAGTAAATCATACATCAACATACATAAACAAATGAGATATTTGATTACAACTACTCCTAATCATTTAGTTAATCTACTCCTAATCTCATTCATCATACATATCAACACATAATCATCCATACATATGAATATCACAAAAAGAGCGTAATCAATAGACATCTAAGGAATGAATCAATACTAAATCAAAGCAAATGAACAATACATACATATATTAGCATAAGTGTTGGTTTACAATACTCCCAAATGGGTTATACATCAATAGAAATACAAGAGATGAGTAAATGAAGAAATAACCCTTGAAGACAAGCCTCCAATAGGTCTCCCTTGCTATGAAACTCACTTGGCTCGGTTTTGACACCCAAGCCTCTCCTATCTCTGCATCTCTACTCTCCATGGAAGGCTTTCTGTAAGGATTCCCATATCTTGATTGGCTTATTTCGTGGACAAACCACATGTTGGGGTTGTGAATGTAAGGGTAGTCTAAATGTTTAAGGTTGAAGCTCGAAGGCCCTTTCAAGACCTCAAGGGACAAGCACGTCAAAGGTATAAATTCTTGTGCTTGGTTTTCTTTGAAGAGATTTAGTAGCACACACACACTTAGCATTCTTGCTATGATTGCATATTTGCTTATTTTTATGTGCATCTCTTCACATGTCACTTTACACACTAGCACTTTGGTTGATATATCTTGTTGTGTGTATATGTGCTTTATAATTCGTTTCTCGACATTGGTCGGAAACGTCCGCGCTTGCACTAATGAGTGCTTGGTTTAGCGCGAAGACCGCCTATGGAGAATGCCCTTGGCTTCTCCTTGGTTTTCACCATTGTTGGTGATCGGCGGTTATGATCGGTGGCCTGGCCGCCGAATGAAACCGCCGTTTCAGTCCAGATTGGTCTGAAGCAATTATGCGGTCAAGATCGGCGGTCACGACCGCCGTTCATACCTGATCGATTTTAATCCCTCGGGTTTGATTCGGCGGTTGTATCGGCGGTCACGAAACCGCCGAATGAAACCGCCGTTAATGCTCTGTTCTTCACGAGCTCAATTCGGCGGTCGTTATCGGCGGCCTGGCCGCCGATTGAAACCGCCGAACGGTGCGTTTCAGGGGCAAAATTATCTTTTCACCTGCCCAATTCTTGATGTCTATAAATATCTTATTTTCTCAATCTCTGAAAAAGTTTCTTGAGACCTTAGAACCCTAAACATTCAAGAGAGATTTTTGAGAAAAAATCAAATCAAGAACTCAACTTTAAACACTCAAATCAAATCCCTTTTGCATCAAATTTCATATTTGATCTTCTATGCCTTCATAGAATTGATCCATGCATGGTTTTGAATCATCACATCTTATTTGGTATGTTCTTCACTAATTTCATATTACTTTAGTGTTTTTCATATTAATACATCTCTTTAATTACTTGTATGCTTTTGATTATTTGCTAGATACAAGTTAGAGATTATTTGTGATGAAAATGATTGAGTGTTGTTTGTGATAGCTAATTAGGTTTTTGCTTAATCTTGATTAGCTAAGCTATTTGACATGTCATTTAGCAATTGATATCTAGGGTTGATTAAATTGATTATATCATCATCCTAGATAAGCATCTAAGGTTACCTAGCCTTGTTTGTTATTTGAATATTCATATATATTCACATAGGTTGTTTCTCTTCATTGAGAAGTAAGTCTTGAGGCTAAGAGTGCTTAGGCCTCAAGCAAATTGGAATAGGGTTGCTAATAAAGGCTCGCTGGGTAGAAGTGAGGGGTTACAGACCGGAGTGTTAGACGAGGTCTACATAAGTTGTAAACTTCATTTCAATTAGTGATTTCGAGTTCCGAGTGTGGCGCACTATACAGCCCGTGGTTTTTCCCAGTGGTTGGGTTTCCACGTATATATCAAGTGTTATTTAAATTCCGCACTATATTACACTTGTATGTATTTTTGACTAGTAGGGGCATTTTCGTAAAATTGACTTGCATGCGAAAATTGGGTAATAATAGTTAAAATCTATTCACCCCCCCCTCTAGCTTTATATAGAACACGCCTCTAATTTGTTTCACTTTCCATGGAGGAAAATCCCCCATGGAAAGCTTGGAGTTGCTCTCTCTCTTTTGTGATGATCAATCCAAGAAAAGTGGTTTCTTGGAGCAAAGTTGGATGGTGCACACTCTAAAGAGAGGAAAATAGTGATGTATATATAGTGGGAAGTGTATAGGGCAAGAATGGGGATCAAAATATCCCAAAATATCTAAAAATCCTCTTGAGTCGGCCAGTTGGGCGAGCTCATTCACTCTGCCTCGAGGGCTTGTTCCCGCCGTCGGAAGTCACCTTAGAAAAAATGACGTTTCCCGCGAGCTTGAACCTTCTGGACTGCTGGCTTCTTCCCGCTGCATAAAACCGCCGTCTCCCGGTGAGTTTGGGCGTTCTGGAACGCGGGAAAGAAGCCGCTGAACCAAGCTTGCGAGCTTGCATGGCCATGGAGTTTGGAGGATTTGGTGGAGAGTGGAACCTTTGTATGGGAGGCTCAAAGTGGGTCCACCGTGATCGGGAGAAGACCGGCTACCGATCTGAGTGGAGAACGGCCAGAAAAACCGTCGAAAAATGGCCGGAATAGGTCGGGTTGAAGTCGGGTCACGACCGGGTCGAACACGGGTCGAACACGGGTCGGGTCACCCGGCTGCAGCTTGAAGACGACGTGACGTCATCCAGACGTCACGCTGACGCGCGCCCATGCCAAAACGACGCCGTTTCTCTACTGACGTGGCGCTGGTGCTGTGCCTTGCACGGATAATTACAATATGCACCCCTGATCTTTTCCATATTCACAAAATATTCAGTATTTTCCTGAATATTGCACTTTGACCCCTGATTCTCCACAATGACATATTTGCCCCTGAATTCCCCTGTTTTCTTCCATTTAGATTTTAACACCCACTCTGAGGGATATTTACCTACACATAGCTAAAACACATATTATATACACAAAAGTGCTCGGAAACGAACACAAAAGCTAGGAATAGGGAGTGCTAAATGCGAACATTTGGAGCGCGATCAAAGACCTTTGCTCCCGTTGCCCGTCTTGAGTCCATAAGGCTTCTCTTGTCCATTTCTTATGTGTACAAGTTCAAACTACACCAAATGGATGTCAAGAGTGCCTTCCTCAATGGCTTCTTGCATGAGGAAGTGTTTGTTGAGCAACCCAAGGGATTTGTGGATCCACACCACCCCTCTTATGTCTATCGCCTCAATAAAGCTTTAGATGGGTTGAAACAAACACCGAGGGCTTGGTATGAGCACCTCACCCTTTATCTTGTTGACAATGGCTACTCTAGAGGTAGTGTTGACAAGACATTGTTCATCAAGTGCACTAAAGATGAGCTATTCATAGCTCAAATTCATGTTGATGACATTGTATTTGGTTCCACCAACCAATCCAAAGTTAGACAATTTGTTGATTTCATATCTCATGAATTTGAAATAAGCATGGTTGGTGAACTAAATTACTTCCTAGGATTGCAAATCAAGCAAATGCATGATGGGATCTTCATATCCCAAGCTAAATATGCAAAGAGCCTAGTGAAGAAGTTTGGCCTTGAAAATGCCAAACATTGTGACACCCCCATGAGCACCACCATGAAACTTAGCAAGGATGCAAGTGGAAAAGATGTTCAGCAAAGTCTATATCGTGGCATGATAGGTAGCTTGCTTTACTTGACCGCAAGTATGCCCGATATTTATTTTAGTGTGGGTGTGTGTGCTAGGTACCAAGCAAATCTCAAAGAGTCTCACCTTGTTGCGGTGAAGAAGATCATTCGGTTTGTGAATAGTACCTCAAATCATGGGATTTGATACTCCTTTGACACTAATCCAAGTCTTGTTAGATTTAGTGATGCCGATTGGGTAGGAAATTATGATGATAGGAAGAGTACATTGGGCGGTTGCTTTGACACGCACGGGACAGTTCTACAAACTGTGGTAAATGATAGGACATGAGAGTGTTTTTACCCTTCGCAAGTATATGAATCGTTTGACGCATATATCGGATACAAGTAAGGGTATCGTTCCCAAGAGGAGGTACGGTACACTTAAGTCGGTTCTACGTCTTATGTTATAGACAAGCTATTTACACTAATTACAATTGCATGAAAGTAATAGAAGATGGTCGCATGGAAGCTAAACTAAAATGGCTATGATTATGCTAAGATGGCTTTAATTAAACTACAACAAATCCTATGGTCAAGGATACGTAATCCCTATACTACAATTACAACTAAAAAGGTGTGAACACAAGACAAATATAATTAATCTAAACTAATTATATTAGCAACTAAATAAGTTAGTAAATTAACACTAAGTCAATACAATTAAATTACACTAATTAACTACAACTAACTAAACTAACTAATTCTTGCAAGGTTATGCAAGAGCAAAGATAAATGAAGAGGGATATTATCAATTGATCACAATAAAGCACACTAGTTCTATGGCATAGGTAATTCAACAACTACCACTCTAAATATTATCAACTAATGATTTTAGAATGAAAATAATAGAGGTGTTGACGGTGAAATTTGGATTACCACACAACCAACAATTAAATCAAAAGTATTGTCAATTAAGAAAGAAATTCAATGCATGCAAGAGACCAATTTACGTGGAAAACCCTTGAATGGGAAAAAACCACGGCGTCCCGGAGGACAAGAAAATATCGCTATAGTTTACTTTGAAACAAATTATAGCACGGTGTGTATAAAACTATCTAGAGGGGGGGTGAATAGATTTTAAGCTTTTTACCCAATTTTTCGTGATAGTCAAAATTACGAAATTACCCCTAAATAGATAAAGCAATAAATCAAGTATAATATGCGGAAATTAAATAACACTTGATTTTTACGTGGAAACCCTCACGGGAAAAACCACAGGCTAGTAAGTAAGCCACACTCGAACCTCGAATCCACTAAATGTGTAAAACGATTACAACCTAATCCCGGAAGTAATCACACACCTACCTAATCCCGGTATGAGTGAACCTAGTCCAATTTGCTTACGTTCTAAGCAACCTAATCCCGGATGCTACACACAAGACTTACTTTCTCTATGAAGAGAATACAACCCTAAGTGAATATATGAATATCCAAATGCAACATAGAGCAAGGGAAACCCTATATGCTTATCTAAGATGATTAATATGCAATTAGAACAATCCTAGATATCAAAACTAAATGACATGTCAAATAGTTTAGCTAATCAAGATTAAGCACAAAACTTAATTAGCTATCACAAAAAAAAACTTCTCAAACATACATCATACTAATCTCAAACTTGTATTCAAAGTATATAAAATAACATACAAGTAATTAATTGAGATTGCTAGCTAAGAGAAACACAAAATATGTAAGATATTAGTGAAAAGCTTACCAAGCAAAGTATGATGAAGAATCCATGCAAGATGACATCTAGAAGATCAAGGATGATGCTAGATGATGATTGATGATCATGAAAAAGTGTTTGAGTAATAAAAAATGAGTTCTTGGAATTTTTCTTCTCTTTGAAAAATATCCTAAGTATGAATTCTGAATATGAACTCTCTTAATTGACCTAAAGACAAAATGGCATATATATAGGGGGCCAAATCAAAGTGTGGTCGTTTAAGTAAGTTTCAAAGAAACGCGCTGATCGGCGGTTTCAATCGGCGGCCAGGCCGCCGATAATGACCGCCGAATTGAGCTCGTGAAGAACAGAGCATAAACGGCGGTTCATTCGGCGGTTTCGTGACCGCCGATCCCAACCGCCGAATCAAAACAGAGAGATTAAAATCAATCAGGTATGAACGGCGGTTTCGAACGGCGGTTTCATGACCGTCGAATCAACCGCCGAATTAGACTGAGAGATAAATCAATCAGGTCTTGAATCGGCGGTTTCGAACTGCGGTTGTGACCGCCGATCTTAACCGCAGAAATGCTTCAGACCAATCTGGACTGAAACGACGGTTTCATTCGGCGGCCAGGCCGCCGATCATAACAGCCGATCACCTAGAAAGGTGAAAACCAAGGAGAAGCCAAGGGCATTCTCCATAGGCGGTCCTCGCGCTAAACCAAGCACATTCTAGTGCATGCGCGGACGTTTCCGAAAGTTATCGGGAAACGAATTACACGACAACAAGACACAATTACACACAACAAAATATGATAAATAAGTGCAAGTGTGAAATGTGACAAGTGAAGAGAATGCACACATATGCAATGAATGTTAAGTGTGTGTGTGCAACTAATCTCTTCAAAGAAAAGTAAGCACAAAGAAATTTACCTTCGGTGCTTATCAACACGAGGTCTTCAAAGGGCTTTGAACAATAAGACCGATACTTAGGCTACCCTTACAAAGAACCCAACATGTGGTTTGTCCATGAAATGAGCCAATCAACAAATGGGAACCTTACAATCTCCCCCTTTGGCTATTTCGTGACAAAACCACCACTCACATTGATTCCTCACAAAGAAATAGAAACTACGGGACAACTATGATATTCTACAACACAAAGAGATAAGAAAATAAAACTTCAAGTCTTCAATCTCTTGTAGAATAATCAAGCCCTGTAAATAAGATTTCTATGTTTTCCAATACAAGTGAAATGTGAGATTAATCAAGTGATATCAAAACAAGCATTTGCATTTTTAGAATTTAGGCACAACATTACAAAATATATGCAATGTATGATAAATGCAATGCTCCCCCTCAAAGGGTTACTCCCCCTCAATGTGTTATCTCCCCAATGTGCACAATTGCAACACCCAATTTGCATCTCCCCTTACCATATACTACTCCCCCTTTTTGTCATGATATAGGCAAATGAGTAGTCCCCAACCGGGTCACTCATAGTAACGAGAGATAGTAGCATGCAAGATATGCATAATTAATATAAGTCACTTTATGCATCTCAATTAATCGGAGAGAAACAAGGAGATTTATTTGAGAGAAAATGTGTGAATCAAATATGCTTTGCATACAAGACATGTAGCATTCAAGTCCAAAATACAATGGTATTTGGCAAAGCAAATGACAAAGGTTTCTAATAGGAATTCAAACCAATTTCACCAATGTCATGAGTAAAGCAAGGATATAGAATACATTGATTTCAATATAAGAGCAACTATATCCAACTTTATAAGCGAAACATGGCATGAGCAACTTTGCACCCTTTTTGATTTTTCCGGATAAGATATCTGTTTGATAGTAGCCATGTCCAACAAATAAAGAAAGAGAGACATTTGGAATATAAATTCCTTTGAACGGATACAAGATCCTTTATTCATTTTGAGTCTCATAAGCTTTCACACAAGTTTTGCATTTTTAAGAATATGCAATCATCAATTCATGCTTTTCATGTGAGCATGTTATATGAATTTCATGCTTTTTCATTTGACATTAGCATGTTATTAAAGAATCATCATGTCATGGAGATAATCATAGGTCATTCAAATCATACTTCCTATATACATCTCCTAGTCCAAAAATGCATGTTTGAACATAAATATGACATGGATTGTAAATAAGCAAGGTTCACACTTATTAAATTAAAAACATATATACATATGTGCAACCAAGCTTACTCAAGCAATTAAAAGAAGAGGCATAAGATGTTTCAAATTTTTTGCAAGTGACAAGAATGCAAACTAGCTCTCTTTGCTTGAGTTCCCCATATGGGGTCAATCATAGAATATCACTCCACAAGACATATCCCAATAGATCTACTAAGAATTTTAAATCGAGTAGCATCTAAGGGTTTAGTAAATAGGTCCGCAAGTTGATCATTAGTACCTACATGTTCAAGTACTATGCATTTATTTTCAACAAGCTCTCTAATGAAGTGATGGCGGATGTCAATATGCTTAGTTCTAGAATGTTGCACCGGATTCTTGGAAATATTAATGGCACTCATGTTATCACAAAAGAGAGTGAGAGTACCTTGGTTGAATCCGTATCTACTAGCATTTGCTTCATCCATATAAGTTGAGTGCATCCACTCCCCGCGGCTATGTACTCGGCTTCCGCCGTGGACAAGGAAATCGAGTTTTGCTTCTTGCAAAACCAAGACACCAAGTTGTTGCCTAGAAAGAAGCAACCGCCCGATGTGCTCTTCCTATCATCACAATTTCCTGCCCAATCCGCATCACTATATCCTACAAGACTAGGATTAGTGTCAAATGAGTACCAAATCCCATAGTTGGAAGTCCCATTCACAAAGCGAATGACTCTCTTAACCGAAGAGAGATGGGACTCCTTGGGATCGGATTGGTACCTAGCACAAACTCCTACACTAAATGATATATCGGGCCTACTTGCGGTCAAATAGAGCAAGCTCCCTATCATGCCACGATATAAGGTTTGGTCCACACTTTTACCGCTAGCATCCTTGCTTAGCTTCAAAGTGGTGCTCATAGGAGTGTCACAATGTTTGGCTTTTTCAAGACCAAACTTCTTCACAAGGTTTTTGGCATATTTGGCTTGGGTTATGAAAATCCCATTATCTAGTTGCCTAATTTGCAAACCTAGGAAGTAATTAAGCTCACCAACAAGACTCATCTCAAATTCATGAGACATAACATCAACAAATTGTTGGACCTTAGTGTTGTTGGTGGAGCCAAACACTATGTCATCGACATATATTTGAGCTATGAAAAGCTCATCATTGTCTCTCTTGATGAATAGTGTCTTGTCAACACTACCTCTTGTGTAGTTATTGTCAACAAGAAATTGAGTGAGGCGCTCATACCAAGCCCTCGGTGCTTGTTTCAACCCATATAGTGCCTTCTTGAGGCGATAGACATGGTTGGGGTGGTGTGCATCCACAAACCCCTTGGGTTGTTCAACAAACACTTCCTCTTGCAAGAAGCCATTTTACATCCATTTGGTGCAATTTGAACTTGTGCACACAAGAAATGGACAAGAGAAGCCTAATAGACTCTAAACGGGCAACGGGAGCAAATGTCTCCTCAAAGTCGATACCCTCAATTTGAGAGTACCCTTGTGCTACAAGTCTAGCCTTGTTCCGCACTATGTTGCCATCCTCATCGGATTTGTTCCTAAATATCCATTTAGTGCCTATGACATTAGTGGTCTTAGGCCTAGGAACTAGAGTCCAAACCTCATTCCTTTCGAATTTGTTTAGCTCTTCTTGCATGGCAAGAACCCAAAATTCATCATTTAAGGCTTCTTCAACCTTTTTGGGTTCAATTTGAGAGGTGTAGCATGTGTAGCTAATAAGATTAGCAAGTTGACGTCTAGTCCTAACACCCTCATTAACCTCTCCAATGATATCTTCTTTATCATGGAGTTTCCTAACCCATGGAGCGGGTTCTTTAGAGTCCAAGAGAGGAACTCTATCAATAGGTTGTGTGTCATCATTGTTGACATTAGATGTCCCAACATTAGGAGACACCACAACCTTCTCCAAAGGAGAAACATCACTAAAAATAACCTCCTCCTCATGATCATTAGACTTGAGCCTAGTGTCATCAAATACGACATTTGGATGATTCCATAACACTTAGAGTCTTTAAATTGAAAACTCTATAGGCTCTACTATTCAAGGCATAGCCAATAAAAATACCCTCATCACTCTTAGCATCGAATTTGCCAAGTTGATCACGGTCATTCAAAATGTAGCATTTGCTTCCAAAAGTGTGGAAGTAGCTAACATTTGGCCTCTTGCCTTTCCATAACTCATAGGAGGTGTTTCTAGTACCGGGCCTTAGGAAAACTCTATTTCCTATATAGCAAGCCGTATTGATGGCTTCGGCCCATAGGTTCCTAGGGACATTGTTGCTAAGCAACATCACACGGGCCATCTCTTGAAGGACCCTATTTTTCCTCTCAACAACTCCATTTTGTTGAGGTGTCCTAGGAGCCGAAAACTCATGGGAGATGCCTAAACCATTACAAAGGTTTCAAAAGTAGCATTCTCAAATTCCCTCCCATGGTCACTTCTAATCCGTTTTATGCTTTTAATATTAGAATTCATTTCATTTTGTATTTTATTACAAAGCATTTTAAACTTATCAAAAGTTTCGGATTTTTTCTCTAAGAAAATATGTCCATGTGAACCTAGAGAAATCATCAACACATACAAAAATGTATCTCTTTCCACCCAAACTTTCGGTTTGCATAGGACCCATGAGGTCCATGTGGAGAAGCTCAAGAGGCTCCTTGGTGGTGAGATACTTACCCTTTTTGTGCATGCTTTTAGTTTGCTTTCCTTGTTGGCAAGGTCCACAAACACCATTGGCTTTCTTCCCAAGCTTAGGGAGGCCACGCACACAATTGAACTTTCCAAGGGTCCGTAGATCCCTAAAGTTCATGTGGCCAAGTCTTTCATGCCACAACTCAATTTGCTCATCCATGGACACATGATTAGATACAATACTAGCTTCAAGACAATAACAATTGTCGCTAGATCTCATGCCCTTCAACAAGGTTTGTCCATCGGGTTTTAGGATAGAGCAATAATCTTTAGAAAACAAGACGGAATATCCTTCATCACTAAGATGTGAAATGCTTATTAAATTGGCTTTCAAGCCATCAACAAATAAAGCATTGGATAAGGAGGGTAATCCGGGAACGGAAATGGTTCCTTTCCCTACAACATTTCTTTTGGATCCATCACCAAAAGTGACATTTCCACCTTCCTCCATAACAAGAGTCTCGAAGAAACTCTTGTTTCCCGTCATGTGCCTAGAGCACCCACTATCCAAATACCAAAAATTAGAAGAATTTGCCTTCAAGGCTATTTGTGCAACATGGCAAACATTTTCATTCTTTCTAATCCACTTAGCAACAATTTTAGCTTTCTTAGTGGTCTTTGGTACATGGGCTCTAGATGTCCTAGGATCATGCAAATAAAATTATCATTCCTAGGAACATGCATCTTGGCTCTATTCTTTCTCTTTTCAATCATGCTTCGTGTTCTACACATTTTAATATATTGAAAGCAATTTGGTCTAATATGACCATCACAACCACAAAAGTGACAAATAGGGATGAAAAAAGGAATCATACCTTGTCTTTGTGCACGTATGGGAGCTCGTCCATGTCTTTGTGGATAAGTGGGTTCAATCCATCTTCGTTGTTGAACCGGTCTAGGTTGCTTCCAAGCTTGAGGTTGCATGATTGGTCTCTTTCCTTTGTGAGCCAATTGTTGAGGAATGTTGGCTTGAGGGACCCTAGGGGGTTGAGCTTGAGGTTGCCTTCTTGGCCCCATCTTCACTTGTGCATTAGAGCATTGTCCTACTTCTAATTTCTTCCTAGGAGCTTGCACAAATGAAGTTTCTTCTTTCTTCAAGCTCTTGACAAACACGGTCTTGTTAGAGGTAGAGATCTTCTTGTCATCTTCATACCCAAGACCCCTCTTGTCACATGGACTCTTTCCAACACCAAGCATATGGTCAAGCTTCTTGGTGCTAGAATCTATCCTAGCCAAGGACCCTTTAACTTCTACAAGTTCCCTCTTCAAGCCTTCTTCACTTCTCTTGGATAAGTCTAACTCCTCAATTAACTTATCCTCTCTCCTCTTCAATCTTTCCACTTGTTCACTTAAGTGGTCATTGTGAGCCGAAAGTTCAAGGTTCTCTTCTCTCAACCTCTCAATCTTTCTTGTGCTTTTAATTGCTAAATCATTGAACTCGGCATGGTATTTAGCAAGCACCTTTTGCTCCACAAATTTCTTTATGGACTTAGAAGAGGAGTCACTTTCTACTTCACTAGAGTCAATTTCCTCTTGACTCATTTCCTCTCTCTCACTAGCACTTTTGCTCTTGTGAGATGAGGCAAAAGCTAGGAAGTTAGCCATGAGCTCTTCTTCACTTGAAGACTCATCTTCCTCATTGGAGTCATCACTACTCCCACTCCAAGTGGCGGCCATCACTTTGCTCTTCTTCTTTTCATTGTGATTAGCACATTCGGGGGCAAAGTGACCAATCCCACCACATTCAAAGCATCGGACCCCTTTCCTTTCGGTCCTCTCTTGTCTAGGCTCAAACTTCTTGAAGGAACCTTTTTTCTTCAAGTCTTGTCCTCTTGACCCAAATCCCTTCTTCTTCTTGAACCCCATAACCTTATTAAACCTTTTCACGAATAAGGCAAGGTCTTCATCCGAGTCATGCTTTGCCTCCTTTGCATCCTTAGATGCCTTCAAAGCTATTCCTTTAGACTTCTTAGGAGGAGTAGTGGTGCTAGGAGCCTTCCTAGACTCATATGCAAGGAGACGTCCAATCACCTCACTTGGCTTCATATCCATGTAGCCACTATTTTCTTCTATGGCCGTCACCTTTGATTCAAACCTATCGGGGAGAGATCTCATAATTTTTGCTTGACTCTCCTATCCGAATACGGGTCTCCGAGTTGATGGCTTTGATTTACGATGTCCATCAATTTGATTTCGAAGTCATTGAAGCATTCATCCTCTCCCATCCTAAGTAGCTCAAATTGAGTTTGGAGGACTTGAAGCTTGGACTCCTTCACCACCTCGGTTCCCTCATGTGCAACTTGAAGGATGTCCCATGCCACTTTTGCAATCTGAGTATTCTGAATAAGCTTGTATTGATTCTCATCCATTGCACACATGATGGCATGCATAGCCTTCCTATTCCACTTGGAAGCCTCAAACTCTTGCGCGTTCCATTGCGCCTTAGGCTTCAAAACTTCTTCTCCTCCACCACCGGGAGTCATCATGGGTAGATCATATCCGTCTTCCACCGCCATCCATGCACGGTCATGAATTTGGCATATGTAGGATTCCATCTTCCCTTTCCATTGGGAATAATTTAAACCGGTAAGAAGTGGAGGCCTTGTGCTAGAAGCACCTTCGTGGCCACCACCATTTCCACCGTTTCCACTCATAGTGTTTATGAATGAATGAAATGAATGCAAATGTATGAATGATCAAAAATCACACAAAATGCAAAACACACCAAAAAAGCAAGGATCACCTATGTATGTCTAGGAACCCGCTCTGATACCAATTGAAACAAATTATAGCACGGTGTGTATAAAACTATCTAGAGGGGGGGTGAATAGATTTTAAGCTTTTTACCCAATTTTTCGTGATAGTCAAAATTACGAAATTACCCCTAAATAGATAAAGCAATAAATCAAGTATAATATGCGGAAATTAAATAACACTTGATTTTTACGTGGAAACCCTCACGGGAAAAACCACGGGCTAGTAAGTAAGCCACACTCGAACCTCGAATCCACTAAATGTGTAAAACGATTACAACCTAATCCCGGAAGTAATCACACACCTACCTAATCCCGGTATGAGTGAACCTAGTCCAATTTGCTTGCGTTCTAAGCAACCTAATCCCGGATGCTACACACAAGACTTACTTTCTCTATGAAGAGAATACAACCCTAAGTGAATATATGAATATCCAAATGCAACATAGAGCAAGGGAAACCCTATATGCTTATCTAAGATGATTAATATGCAATTAGAACAATCCTAGATATCAAAACTAAATGACATGTCAAATAGTTTAGCTAATCAAGATTAAGCACAAAACTTAATTAGCTATCACAAAAAAAACTTCTCAAACATACATCATACTAATCTCAAACTTGTATTCAAAGTATATAAAATAACATACAAGTAATTAATTGAGATTGCTAGCTAAGAGAAACACAAAATATGTAAGATATTAGTGAAAAGCTTACCAAGCAAAGTATGATGAAGAATCCATGCAAGATGACATCTAGAAGATCAAGGATGATGCTAGATGATGATTGATGATCATGAAAAAGTGTTTGAGTAATAAAAAATGAGTTCTTGGAATTTTTCTTCTCTTTGAAAAATATCTTAAGTATGAATTCTGAATATGAACTCTCTTAATTGACCTAAAGACAAAATGGCATATATATAGGGGGCCAAATCAAAGTGTGGTCGTTTAAGTAAGTTTCAAAGAAACGCGCTGATCGGCGGTTTCAATCGGCGGCCAGGCCACCGATAATGACCGCCGAATTGAGCTCGTGAAGAACAGAGCATAAACGGCGGTTCATTCGGCGGTTTCGTGACCACCGATCCCAACCGCCGAATCAAAACAGAGAGATTAAAATCAATCAGGTATGAACGGCGGTTTCGAACGGCGGTTTCATGACCGTCGAATCAACCGCTGAATTAGACTGAGAGATAAATCAATCAGGTCTTGAATCGGCGGTTTTGAACGGCGGTTGTGACCGCCGATCTTAACCGTAGAAATGCGTCAGACCAATCTGGACTGAAACGGCGGTTTCATTTGGCGGCCAGGCCGCCGATCATAACCGTCGAACACCTAGAAAGGTGAAAACTAAGGAGAAGCCAAGGGCATTCTCCATAGGCGGTCCTCGCGCTAAACCAAGCACATTCTAGTGCATGCGCGGACATTTCCAAAAGTTATCGGGAAACGAATTACACGACAACAAGACACAATTACACACAACAAAATATGATAAATAAGTGCAAGTGTGAAATGTGACAAGTGAAGAGAATGCACACATATGCAATGAATGTTAAGTGTGTGTGTGCAACTAATCTCTTCAAAGAAAAGTAAGCACAAAGAAATTTACCTTCGGTGCTTATCAACACGAGGTCTTCAAAGGGCTTCGAACAATAAGACCGATACTTAGGCTACCCTTACAAAGAACCCCAACATGTGGTTTGTCCACGAAATGAGCCAATCAACAAATGGGAACCCTACATACTTGTTTCGATTACACACTCAAATCTCCAGAATTATTACTTTTCTCTCCTTTTGTTATTTTTTGAACCCCCTCCTCGTAGGATAGGTGGTTCTATTTATACATGATAATCTAGGGTTACTACGTGATCCTATCCTGTTGGAGGTAGGATTTCTTTTTTGATTCGTACTCGGATTCCCATGTTGTAACAGATACGGATATGTGTTTTCGGCCCTTTCCTTTTCTGCGACTACTTGTTGCCATGGGTCTTCTAGGAGTTTAGGGTTTATTTTCATGTTTCAGCCGAGTCGGCTTGTGCCCAGCACACAGATGTGGCGAACATCTCCCCTCCTGGGTTTTACCCTTTGGCGACTATGCTTTCATCTTTGGCAAGTACATATCTAGCTCTGGCGAATACATCTTTGATTTATTTGACTTGATATGCTGATCGGTCCACGCTTTCTTCTTTGACCTGGTCAATGAGTGACGTGGCAACCTGTTCCTCAGCATTTATTAACTCCTTTAATGACGTGGCTGCTTGGCGAAATTATATATACAACAATACCCCCATAAATATTTCGAGCTGAGCGAACGATTTGGGTTTCTAATTCGTTTGCCTCCGCGAGTAGTATTTATATCCATGCCTATAAAATTTTAGCGCATTTTGCAAATAATCCCCCCTTTTTTATTTCTACCACGTGTTGAATTTGTTGGTTGATTCTTCCGGTGCAAGCCTTCATTCTTGGCCACACAATTTCTGACGCTTCCACTCATTTGACAGGTGAAGACACATTTTGACTGATCGGTGATCCCTGAGGTGCCACATGTCCGTTACTTGGTGGTGACTATTGTGGCCAGTTATTGTGACCGTCACTCACTTTAACTAAATATCTTTTTATCTGATTTTTTTTTTCTTTTTGAATTTCAAAACTCCCTCTTTTAATGCCCGATCGTTTCTCCTTCTCCTCCATCCTCTCACGTCTCTATTAATATCTTCTTTCTCTCAAAACAGAGTTCCTTCATTGTCTCTTATTCTTCTCCCTTAGAAACTTCTGTCATAAATTTCTTTTATTGCCGAACGGCTCATCTTGAAATCAATCGTGCTTATTTCTTGGCGTCCCCAAATCTCCTGCTCATTCTCCGAACCTAAGGTTTTTCTGGTGAGTTTTCATGGATCCCTCCTTACGTTCTTCTCTTTTTAATCAAATGATGCAAGCTATGGAGATTGGTGACAAACGTAGTGCGGACAAAATTGAGTCTTTGATTCGTAATTTTCATCCGGATTCCCCAACCCCGATTTCTGTCTATATTCCTTCTTCTGAGGAAAATTCTGTTCCTAACACTCCTTCTCCTTCTCCTTCTCCTTCTCCTTCATCTTTTGACAGTAGTTCTCCAACGATGATGAAGTCTTCTAAACCGGGTGGCAGTAAACGACGAGCTTCTAGGGCTCCTCCAAAGTCTCTGCTGAATGCCCAAGCCACCACCGATTCTGATGTTGAAGACCATCAGAAGAGTAGATTGTACTTCACAGCTGATCGCCCATGTTCTTTTGATTGTGAGGTTAACGTGGTTGGCGAGGACGAACTTCGCAAATATAAGAGCCGCTTTGATATTCCAGATGCTATCACTTTGACTCTGCCGGGTGATCGAGCAGTGTGGAATCCTCCTGAGAATGCGGTCGCCATTTATGGCGCAATGCTCAATTGTGGGGTTACGCTCCCTCTTCAGCCCTTTATCGCCAGATTTCTAGCGGAGGCCCGGATTACGCCGACCCAGCTCGCCCCAAACAGTTACAGGATATTGATGTGCCTGTGTCTGATGTGGAAATTGAAGGGTTATGGACCCCCTATGCCTCGCGAGATCCGCCGTTTTTATACATTAAGACAGGCGGGCAATGGTGGTATGTATTTCCTTCTCTCTTCGCCCGTGGAGAATTGGATCCCTAAGGGTGTGGCGAACCCTGGTCAGGTGGAGGTTTCTAGCGACGAGAAGAAGAAGGGTTTTATTTGGGGCTTTCCCACTTCGAATAAAAGGTGGAAGAATAGCTGGTTTTTTGCTAGTGGCGAGTGGGGCAGAGATGTGCCTGCCAGCAGCCGCCGTAATTTTTCGGCGAAGAAGGTCCCCAGGCACTTCATTTCTCCTTCTCTGGCCGTTCCTACTTTGTCGGATGCTGAGATCTCTCATCTAGCCGCGGCAGCCGTCCTTCCTTTGGATGAGAGGGGTAGATCTTTCCTCTTGGATGAGGAGAAAATGATCGCCCAACGGGTTTTCACATGCTTACCTGCCAGGCTTCCTCGCCGTAAGTTTCGCCAGTCTTTCTTCTTTTTTATATTACTGTTTTGCTTATCTTGTTAGTGATATTTTGTTATCTTTCGCAATGATGGACTTTGATACGGTTTGTGACTTACAAGCCCAGGCAGTGAAAAATTCTGAGGCTGCCAGTAAAAGATATACTGCTCGATTGGCCAAGGAATGAGTTGCTAGCCCGGATGGTGGCGATCCCTCCAATGGCAAGGAAGCTGGTGATATTCCTAAGGGTGGGGTTGAATCGGGACAACCCCCTGTGTATACAAAGGCTGCTGTGAACATTCATGCTGCGACTACTGCTGCTACGACCACTCCTGTAGCTACCTCCAGCCGTAAGGGAAAAGAGAAAGTTGGAGTTTCAAGGTCAGTCAGTGATACTCCTATTTTTGACGCGGATGTCCCTGAAACTCCCCTTGATCCTACGAATGATCTAACCCCTAGGACCGGTAGAGGCAAACGTCCGGCTGAGGGCACCCCTGA
>CM017764.1:16501699-16709793 GCA_008009225.1 Acer yangbiense
TTTCTTGTTGACAATAACTACACAAGAGGTAGTGTTGACAAGACACTATTCATCAAGAGAGACAATGATGAGCTTTTCATAGCTCAAATATATGTCGATGACATAGTGTTTTGGCTCACCAACAACACCAAGGTCCACCAATTTGTTGATGTTATGTCTCATGAATTGAGATGAGTCTTGTTGGTGAGCTTAATACTCCTAGGGTTTGCAAATAGGCAACTTGATAATGGGATCTTCATAACCAAGCCAAATATGCCAAAAACCTTGTGGAAGAAGTTGGTCTTGAAAAAGCCAAACATTGTGACACTCATATGAGCACCACTTTGAAGCTAAGCAAGGATGCTAGAGGTGTAAAAGTGTCTGGACCAAACTTATATGTGGCATGATAGGGAGCTTGCTCTATTTGACCGTAAGTAGGCCCCCGAATATCATTTAGTGTAGGAGTTTGTGCTAGGTACCAATCCGATCCCAAGGAGTCCCATCTCTCTCGGTTAAGAGAGTCATTCGCTTTGTGAATGGGACTTCCAACTATGGGATTTGGTACTCATTTGACACTAATCCTAGTCTTGTAGGATATAGTGATGCGGATTGGGCAGGAAATTGTGATGATAGGAAGAGCACATCGGGGCGGTTGCTTTTTCTAGGCATACTGGTGTCTGGTTTTGCAAGAAGCAACACGATTTCCTTGTCCACGCGGAAGCCGAGTACATAGCCGCGGGGAGTGGATGCACTCAACTTATGTGGATGAAGCAAATGCTATGGTTACGGATTCAACCAAGGTACTCTCACTCTCTTTGTGATAACAGAGTGCCATTAATATTTCCAAGAATCCGGTGCAACATTCTAGAACTAAGCATATTGACATCCGCCATCACTTCATTAGAGAGCTGTTGAAAATAAATGCATAGTACTTGAACATGTAGGTACTAATGATCAACTTGCGGACCTATTTACTAAACCCTTAGATGCTACTCGATTTAAACTCTTAGTAGATATTGGGGTATGTCTTGTGGAGTGATGTTCTATGATTGACCCCATATGGAGAACTCAAGCAAAGAGAGCTATTTTGCATTCTTGTATCTTGCAAAAAATTTGAAATATCTTATGCCTCTTCTTTAATTGCTTGAGTAAGCTTGGTTGTACATATGTATATATGTTTTAAAATTCCATAAGTGTGAACCTTGCTTGTCTACAATCCATGTCATATTTATGTTCAAACATGCATTTTTGGACTAGGAGATTTACATTGGAAGTATGATTTGAATGACCTATGATATCTCCATGACATGATGATTCTTTAATAACATGCTAATGACAAATGAAAAAGCATGAAATTCATAAACATGCTCACATGAAAAGCATGAATTGATGATGCATATTCTTAAAAATGCAAAACTTGTGTGAAAACTTATGAGACTCAAAATGAATAAAGGATCTTGTATCCATTCAAAGGAATTTACATTCCAAATGTCTCTCTTTCTTTATTAGTTGAACATGGTTACTATCATACGGATAATTTTATCCGGAAAATCAAATAGGGTGCAAAGTCGCTCATGCCATGTTTCGCTTATAAAGTTGGATATAGTTGCTCTTAAATTGAATCATAATCTCTATATCCTTGCTTTTCCATGACATTGGTGAAATGGTTTGAATTCTTATTAGAAACCTTTGTCATTTGCTTTGCCAAATACCATTGTATTTTGGACTTGAATGCTATATGTCTTGTATGCAAAGCATGTTGGATTCACACATTTTTCTCAAAATAAATCTCCTTGTTTCTCTCAAATTAATTGAAGTGCATAGAGTGACTTATATGTATATGCAAGTCTTGCATGCTTCTATCTCTCGTTGCTATGAGTGACCCGGTTGGGGACTACTCCTTTGCCTATATCATGACAAAAAGGGGGAGTAGGATTATGTTAGGGGAGGTGCAAAATATAGAAGCTATTGTACACTTTGGGGAGAACATACATTGAGGGGGAGTAACCCGTTGAGGGGGAGCATTGCATTTATCATACATTGCATACATTTGGTAATGTTGTGCCTAAATTCTAAAAATGCAAATGCTTGGTATGTTCTCACATGATTAATCTCACACTTTCTTGTATTAGAAATGTTAGAAACTCTTTTCAGGGATTGATTATTCTACAAGAGGATTGAAGACTTCAAGTTGCATTAGCTTATCTCTTTGTAATGTAGAATATCATTATAGTCCCGTAGTTTCTATTTTTTGTGAGGAATCATTGTGAGTGATGGTTTTGTCACGAAATAGCCAAAGGGGGAGATTGTAAGGATTCCCGTTGTTTTTAATTGGCTTATTTCGTGATCAAACCATATGTGGGGGTTCTTTGTAAGGGTAGCCTAAGTATCGGTCTTCTTGTTTGAAGCCCTTTGAAGACCTCGTGTTGATAAGCACCGAAGTTAAATTTCTATGTGCTTACTTTTCTTTGAAGAGATTAGTTGCACACACACACTAAACATTCATTGCATATGTGTGCATTCTCTTCGTTTGTCACAATTCACACTTGCACTTATTTATTATATTTTGTTGTGTGTTATTGTGTCTTGTTGTTGTGTTAATTCGTTTCCCGATAACTTTCGGAAACGTCCGCGCATGCACGAGAATGTGCTTGGTTTAGCGCGAGGACCGCCTATGGAGAATGCCCTTGGCTTCACCTTGGTTTTCACCTATCTAGGTGATCGGCGGTTATTATCGGCGGCCTGGCCGCCGAATGTAACCGCCGTTTCAGTCCAGATTGGTCTGAAGCATTTCTGCGGTTAAGATCGGCGGTCACGACCGCCGTTCGAAACCGCCGATTCAAGACCTGATTGATTTATCTCTCAGTCTAATTCGGCGGTTGAAACGGCGGGCATGAAACCGCCGTTCGAAACCGCCGTTCATACCTGGTTGATTTTGATCTCTCTGTTCTGTTTCGGCGGTTGGAATCGGCGGTCACGAAACCGCCGAATTAACCGCCGTTTATGCTCTGTTCTTCACGAGCTCAATTCGGCGGTCATTAACGGCGGCCTGGCCGCCGATTGAAACCGCCGATTGGCGCGTTTCTTTGAAACTTACTTAAACGACCACACTTTGATTTGGCCCCCTATATATATGCCACTTTGACTTTAGGTCAATTAAGAGAGTTCATATTCAGAATTCATACTTAGGATATTTTTCAAAGAGAAGAAAAATTCCAAGAACTCCATTCTTGATTCTCAAACACTTTTTCATGATCATCAATCATCATCTAGCATCATCTTAGATCATCTAGATGTCATCTAGCATGGAATCTTCATCATACTTTGCTTGGTAAGCTTTTCACTAATATCTTACATGTTTTGTGTTTCTCTTATCTAGCAATCTCAATTGATTACTTGTTTGTTATTTTGTATGCTTTAGATACAATATTGAGATGAGTATGATGTATGTTTGAGATTTTATATTGTGCTAGCATATTAGGTTTTGTGCTTAATATTGATTAGCTAACTAATTGACATGTCATTTAGTTTTGATATCTAGGATTGTTCTTAATTGCATATTCATCATCTTAGATAAGCATATAGGGTTTCCCTTGCTCTATGTTGCATTTTGGATATTTACATATATTCACTTAGGGTTGTATTCTCTTCATAGAGAAAGTAAGTCTTGTGTGTAGCATCCGGGATTAGGTTGCTTAGAACGCAAGCAAATTGGACTAGGTTCACTCATACCGGGATTAGGTAGGTGTGTGATTACTTCCGGGATTAGGTTGTAATCGTTTGCACATTTAGTGGATTCGAGGTTCGAGTGTGGCTTACTTACATAGCCCGTGGTTTTTCCCGTGAGGGTTTCCACGTAAAAACCAAGTGTTGTTTTAATTTCCGCACCATATTACAATTGCTTGGTTATATTATCTTGAGGGCATTTTAGTAATTTTGACTAACACGAAAAATTGGGTAAAAAGCGTAAAATCTATTCACCCCCCCTCTAGATAGCTTTATACACACCGTGCTATTATTTGTTTCAGCCATCTCTTGAAGGACCCTATTTTTCCTCTCAACAACTCCATTTTGTTGAGGTGTCCTAGGAGCCGAGAACTCATGGGAGATGCCTAAGCTATTGCAATAGCTTTCAAATGAGGCATTCTCAAATTCCCTCCCATGGTCACTTCTAATCCGTTTTATGCTTTTAATATTAGAATTCATTTCATTTTGTATTTTATTACAAAGCATTTTAAACTTATCAAAAGTTTCGGATTTTTCTCTAAGAAAATATGTCCATGTGAACCTAGAGAAATCATCAACACATACAAAAATGTATCTCTTTCCACCCAAACTTTCGGTTTGCATAGGACCCATGAGGTCCTTGTGGAGAAGCTCAAGAGGCTCCTTGGTGGTGAGATAC
Organism: Acer yangbiense; assembly: GCA_008009225.1. Classification (NCBI taxonomy): domain Eukaryota; kingdom Viridiplantae; phylum Streptophyta; class Magnoliopsida; order Sapindales; family Sapindaceae; genus Acer; species Acer yangbiense. Next base: position 16,506,084 of record CM017764.1, read on the forward strand.
TTACCCTTTTTGTGCATGCTTTTAGTTTGCTTTCCTTGTTGGCAAGGTCCACAAACACCATTGGCTTTCTTCCCAAGCTTAGGGAGGCCACGCACACACTCGAACTTTCCAAGGGTCCGTAGATCCCTAAAGTTCATGTGGCCAAGTCTTTCATGCCACAACTCAATTTGCTCATCCATGGACACATGATTAGATACAATACTAGCTTCAAGACAATAACAATTGTCGCTAGATCTCATGCCCTTCAACAAGGTTTGTCCATCGGGTTTTAGGATTGAGCAAAAATCTTTAGAAAACAAGACGGAATATCCTTCATCACTAAGATGTGAGATGCTTATTAAATTGGCTTTCAAGCCATCAACAAATAAAGCATTGGATAAGGAGGGTAATCCGGGAACGGAAATGGTTCCTTTCCCTTTAACATTTCTTTTGGATCCATCACCAAAAGTGACATTTCCACCTTCCTCCATAACAAGAGTCTCGAAGAAACTCTTGTTTCCCGTCATGTGCCTAGAGCACCCACTATCCAAGTACCAAAAATTAGAAGAATTTGCCTTCAAGGCTATTTGTGCAACATGGCAAATATTTTCATTCTTTCTAATCCACTTAGCAACAATTTTAGCTTTCCTAGTGGTCTTTGGTACATGTGCTCTACTATTCTAGGATCATGCAAATCAATATTTTCATTCCTAGAAACATGCATCTTGGCTCTATTCTTTCTCTTTTCAATCATGCTTTGTTTTCTACACATTTTAATATATTGAAAGCAATTTGGTCTAATATGACCATCACAACCACAAAGGTGACAAATAGGGATGAAATAAGGAATCATACCTTGCCTTTGTGCACGTATGGGAGCTTGTCCATGTCTTTGTGGATAAGTGGGTTCAATCCATCTTCGTTGTTGAACCGGTCTAGGTTGCTTCCAAGCTTGAGGTTGCATGATTGGTCTCTTTCCTTTATGAGCCAATTTTGGAGGAGTGTTGGCTTGAGGGACCCTAGGGGGTTGAGCTTGAGATTTCCTTCTCGGCCCCATTTTCACTTGAGCATTAGAACATTGTCCTACTTCTAACTTCTTCCTAGGAGGTTGCACAAATGAAGTTTCTTCGTTCTTCAAGCTCTTTACAAACACGGTCTTGTTAGAGGTTGAGATCTTCTTGTCATCTTCATACCCAAGACCCCTTTTGTCACATGGACTCTTTCCAACACCAAGCATATGGTCAAGCTTCTTGGTGCTAGAATCCATCCTAGTCATAGAATTTCTAACTTCTTCAAGCTCACTCTTTAGACTTTCTTCATTCCTCCTAGATAAAGCTAACTCCTCTCTTAGCTTATCTTCTATCTTCTATCTTCTTGAATTTTTCCACTTGTTCACCTAAGTGGTCATTATGAGATGCAAGCTCAAGATTTTCTTCTCTCAACATCTTGATCTTTCTTGTGCTCTTGATTGCTAAATCATTAAACTCGGCATGGCATTTAGCAAGCACCTTTTTTCTCCACAAAAACTACTTATGGAGTTAGATGAGGAATCACTTTCTTCTTCACTTGAGTCATTTTCCTCTTGACTCATTTCCTCTCTCTCACTAGCACTTTTGCTTTTATGGGAGGAGGCAAAAGCTAGGAGATTAGCCATGAGCTCTTCTTCACTTGAAGACTCATCTTCCTCATTGGAGTCATCACTACTCCCACTCCAAGTGGCGGCCATCACTTTGCTCTTCTTCTTTTCATTGTGATTAGCACATTCGGGGGCAAAGTGACCAATCCCACCACATTCAAAGCATCGGACTCCTTTCCTTTCGGTCCTCTCTTGTCTAGGCTCAAACTTCTTGAAGGAACTCTTTTTCTTCAAATCTTGTCCTCTTGACCCAAATCCCTTCTTCTTCTTGAACCCCATAACCTTGTTGAACCTTTTCACAAATAAGGCAAGGTCTTCATCCGATTCATGCTTTGCCTCCTTTGCATCCTTAGATGCTTTCAAAGCTATTCCTTTAGACTTCTTAGGAGGAATAGTGGTGCTAGGAGCCTTCCTAGACTCATATGCAAGGAGACGCCCAATCACCTCACTTGGCTTCATATCCATATAGCCACTATTTTCTTCTATGGCCGTCACATTGGATTCAAACCTATCGGGGAGAGATCTCATAATTTTTTGCTTGACTCTCCTATCCGAATACGGGTCTCCGAGTTGATGGCTTTGATTTACAATGTCCATCAATTTGATTTCGAAGTCATTGAAGCATTCATCCTCTCCCATCCTAAGTAGCTCAAACTGAGTTTGGAGGACTTGAAGCTTGGACTCCTTCACCACCTCGGTTCCCTCATGTGCAACTTGAAGGATGTCCCATGCCACTTTGGCAATCTGAGTATTCTGAATAAGCTTGTACTGATTCTCATCCATAGCACACATAATGGCATGCATAGCCTTCCTATTCCACTTAGAAGCCTCAAACTCTTGCGCGTTCCATTGCGCCTTAGGCTTAAAAACATCTTGTCCTCCACCCGCGGGAGTCATCATAGGGAGATCATATCCGTCTTCCACCGCCATCCATGCACGGTCATGAATTTGGCATATGTAGGATTCCATCTTCCCTTTCCATTGGGAATAGTTCAATCCGGTAAGAAGTGGAGGCCTTGTGCTAGAAGCTCATTCGTGGCCACCACCATTTCCACCGTTTCCACTCATAGTGTTTATGAATGAATGAAATGAATGCAAATGTATGAATGATCAAAAATCACACAAAATGCAAAACACACCAAAATAAGCAAGGATCACCTATGTATGTCTAGGAACCCGCTTTGATACCAATTGAAACAAATTATAGCACGGTGTGTATAAAGCTATCTAGAGGGGGGGGGGGGTGAATAGATTTTACGCTTTTTACCCAATTTTTCGTGTTAGTCAAAATTACGAAAAAGCCCTCAAGATAATATAACCAAGCAATTGTAATATGGTGCGGAAATTAAAACAACACTTGGTTTTTACGTGGAAACCCTCACGGGAAAAACCACAGGCTATGTAAGTAAGCCACACTCGAACCTCGAATCCACTAAATGTGCAAACGATTACAACCTAATCCCCGGAAGTAATCACACACCTACCTAATCCCGGTATGAGTGAACCTAGTCCTATTTGCTTGCGATCTAAGCAACCTAATCCCGGTTGCTACACACAAGACTTACTTTCTCTAGAAGAGAATACAACCCTAAGTGAATATATGAAAATATCCAAAATGCAACATAGAGCAAGGGAAACCCTATATGCTTATCTAAGATGATTAATATGCAATTAGAACAATCCTAGATATCAAAACTAAATGACATGTCAATTAGTTTAGCTAATCAATATTAAGCACAAAACCTAATATGCTAGCACAATACAAATTCTCAAACATACATCATACTCATCTCAATATTGTATCCAAAGCATACAAAATAACAAACAAGTAATTAATTGAGATTGCTAGATAAGAGAAACACAAAACATGTAAGATATTAGTGAAAAGCTTACCAAGCAAAGTATGATGAAGATTCCATGCAAGATGACATCTAGATGATCTAAGATGATGCTAGATGATGATTGATGATCATGAAAAAGTGTTTGAGTAATCAAAAATTGAGTTCTTGGAATTTTTCTTCTCTTTGAAAAATATCCTAAGTATGAATTCTGAATATGAACTCTCTTCATTGACCTAAAGTCAAAGTGGCATATATATAGGGGGCCAAATCAAAGTGTGGTCGTTTAAGTAAGTTTCAAAGAAACACGCCGATCGGAGGTTTCAATCGGCGGCCAGGCCACCGATAATGACCGCCGAATTGAGCTCGTGAAGAACAGAGCATAAACGGCGGTTCATTCGGCGGTTTTGTGACCGCCGATTACAACCATCGAATCAGAACAGAGAGATTAAAATCAATCAGGTATGAACGGCGGTTTCGAACAGCGGTTTCGTGACCACCGATTCAACCGCCGAATTAGACTGAGAGATAAATCAATCAGGTCTTGAAACGGCGGTCTTGACCGCCGATCTTAACCGTAGAAATGCTTCAGACCAATCTGGACTGAAATGGCGGTTTAATTCGGCGGCCAGGCCGCCGATCACCTAGATAGGTGAAAACCAAGGAGAAGCCAAGGGCATTCTCCATAGGCGGTCCTCGCGCTAAACCAAGCACATTCTAGTGCATGCGCGGACGTTTCTGAAAGTTAACGGGAAACGAATTACACAACAACATGACACAATTACACACAACAAAATATAATAAATAAGTGCAAGTGTGAAATGTGACAAATGAAGAGAATGCACACATATGCAATGAATGTTAAGTGTGTGTGTGCAACTAATCTCTTCAAAGAAAAGTAAGCACATAGAAATTTACCTTCGGTGCTTATCAACACGAGGTCTTCAAAGGGCTTCGAACAATAAGACCGATACTTAGGCTACCCTTACAAAGAACCCCAACATGTGGTTGTCCACGAAATGAGCCAATCAACAAATGGGAACCTTACACAATTCATCACAATTAATTCTCTAATCTTGTATTTATCATATGATCAAAACATACAAGTAAATTAAAGAGAATAGCTTGGTAATAAAAATACTCAAATAAGATGAACCTAATCAAAATCTTACCAAGCAAGTTGTGATGATGCAAACCCAATCATGGATGCTTTCTATCTAGACATAGAAGATGCAATATGAAATTTGATGCACAAGGGATTTGATTTGAGTGGTTAAAGGTGAGTTCTTTTGTATCTTTCTTTGCTTGAAAAATATTCTAAGTATGAAATCTGATAATCAACTCACATCATTGACCTAAAGTCAAAGTGGCATATATATAGGGTGTCAAAACAAAGTGTGGTCGTTTTGAATAAGTTACACCTATTTTTGCCTTGGGCGCTGTACGTAGAGCGCCTCTTGTACAGCGCCCCTACTCTGTTCTCACGGGAAAACAGAGGGGCGCTGTACGAACAGCGCTTTGTACAGCGCTCGTACAGCGCCTTCCAAAATTGCATCAGACCTGATGCATTTAAAAATGCATTTTCGACCAGGTCAGGATGGGTGCTGTACGAACAGCGCTTCCAACAGCGCTTCCAACAGCGCCTGACACTATGTATGAAATCTTAAAAACATGCATGGCATGGCATTGGTCATACAAGATGCAATCATGTAAAGCATGCAAGAAGAGATGTTAATGAGCATTAATGAGCACAAAATAACAACACATACACAACATACAAGAGAATGAATTATGCATGAGATGTGAATGTGTGTGTGCATCTAATCTCTTCAAAGCAAATTAAGCACATAGAAGTTTACTTTTGGTGCTTATCAACCTTGAGGACATGAGAGGGTCTTGAGCTTGAATATCTATCACTAAAGCTACCCTTACATATAATCCCCAACACGTGGTTTGTCCACGAAATAAGCCAATCAAGATATGGGAATCCTTACAAAGAAAAAGGGCTCTTTCAAGAAGTTTGAACCTAGGCAAGAAAGGACCGAAAGGAAAGGGGTCCGATGTTTCGAGTGTGGTGGCATAGGTCACTTTGCCCCCGAATGTGCAAATCACAATGAGAGGAAAAAGGGAAAAGTGATGGCCGCCACTTGGAGTGGAAGTAGTGATGACTCCTATGAGGGAGATGAGTCTTCGGATGATGAAAAGCTCATGGCTAATCTCCTAGCTTTTGCCTCCTCCCATAAAAGCAAAAGTGCTAGTGAGAGAGAGGAAATGAGTCAAGAGGAAAATGACTCAAGTGAAGAAGAAAGTGATTCCTCTTCTAACTCCATAAATGGATTTGTGGAGAAAAAGGTGCTGGCTAAATATCATGCCGAGTTTAATGATTTAGCAATCAAGAGCACAAGAAAGATCAAGATGTTGAGAGAAGAAAATCTTGAGCTTACTTCTCACAATGACCACTTAGGTGAACAAGTGGAAAAATTCAAGAAGATGGAAGATAAGCTAAAAGAGGAGTTAGTCTTATCTAGGAGGAATGAAGAAAGTCTAAAGAGGGAGCTTGAAGAAGTTAGAGATTCTATGACTAAGATGGATTCTAGCACCAAGAAGCTTGACCATATGCTTGGTGTTGGAAAGAGTCCATGTGACAAGAGGGGTCTTGGGTATGAAGATGACAAGAAGATCTCAACCTCTAACAAGACCGTGTTTGTCAAGGGTTTGAAGAACGAAGAAACTTCATATGTGCAAATTCCTAGAAAGAAGTTAGAAGTAGGACAATGTTCAAATGCACAAGTGAAGATGGGGCCAAGAAGGCAAACTCAAGTTCAACCCCTTAGGGTCCCTCAAGCCAACATTCCTCCACAATTAGCTCACAAAGGAAAGAGACCTATCATGCAACCTCAAGCTAGGAAGCAAGCTAGACCGGTTCAACAACGAAGAAGGATTGAACCCTTTCATCCACAAAGACAAGGACAAGGTATGATTCCTTATTTTACTCCTATATGTCACTTTTATGGATTTGATGGTCATATTAGACCACATTGCTTTCGATATATAAAAATGTGCAAAACTAGAAGCATGATAGAGAAGAAAAAGAAAAGAGCCATGATGCATGTTCCTAGGAATGATAATATTATTATGCATGATCCTAGGACATCTAGAGCCCATGTACCAAAGACCACTAAGAAAGCTAAGATTGTTTCTAGGTGGATTAGAAAGAATGAAAATGTTTGCCATGTTGCTCAAATAGCCTTGAAGGCAAATTCTTCTAATTTTTGGTATTTAGATAGTGGGTGCTCTAGGCACATGACGGGAAACAAGAGTTTCTTCGAGACTCTTGTTATGGAGGAAGGAGGATATGTCACTTTTGGTGATGGATCCAAAAAAAAGGTTGTAGGGAAAGGAACCATTTCCGTTCCCGGATTACCCTTCTTATCTGATGCTTTATTTGTTGATGGCTTGAAAGCCAATTTAATAAGCATTTCACATCTAAGTGATGAAGGATATTCCGTCTTGTTTTGTAAAGATGATTGCTCGATCCTAAAGCCCGATGGACAAACCTTATTGAAAGGTATGAGATCTAGCGACAATTGCTATTGTCTTGAAGCTAGAATAGTCTCAAACAATGTGTCCATGGATGAGCAAATATAGTTGTGGCATGAAAGACTTGGCCACATGAACTTTAGGGATTTAAGAACCCTTGGAAAGTTCGAGTGTGTGTATGGCCTCCCTAAGCTTGGGAAGAAAGCCAATGGTATTTGTGGACCTTGCCAACAAGGAAAACAAACTAAAAACATGCACAAAAAGGGCAAGTATCTCTCCACCAAGGAGCCCCTAGAGCTTCTCCACATGGATCTCATGGGTCCTATGCAAACCGAGAGTTTAGGTGGAAAGAGATACATTTTTGTTTGTGTTGATGATTTCTCTAGATTTACATGGACATATTTTCTTAGAGAAAAATCTGAAACTTTTGATAAGTTTAAAATGCTTTGTACTAAAATACAAAATGAAATGAATTCTAACATTAAAAGCATTAAACGGATTAGAAGTGACCATGGGAGGGAATTTGAGAATGCCTCATTTGAAAGCTATTGCAATAGCTTAGGCATCTCCCATGAGTTCTCGGCTCCTAGGACATCTCAACAAAATGGAGTTGTTGAGAGGAAGAATAGGGTCCTTCAAGAGATGGCCCATGTGATGTTGCTTAGCAACAATGTCCCTAGGAACCTATGGGCCGAAGCCGTCAATACGGCTTGCTATATAGGGAATCGTGTTTTCCTAAGGCCCGGTACTAGAAATACCTCCTATGAGTTATGGAAAGGCAAGAGGCCAAATGTTAGCTACTTCCACACTTTTGGAAGCAAATGCTACATTTTAAATGATCGTGATCAACTTGGCAAGTTTGATGCTAAGAGTGATGTGGGTATCTTTATTGGCTATGCCTTGAATAGTAGAGCCTATAGAGTTTTCAACTTGAAGACTTGAACCGTCATGGAATCATCGAATGTTGTCATTGATGATACAAGGCTCAAGTCTAATGACCATGAGGAGGAGGAAATTTTAAATGATGACTCTCCTTTGGAGAGGGTTGTGGTGACTCCCAATGTTGGGACATCTAATGAAAATGATGAAGTCACACAACCCACTACTAGAGTCCCTCTCTTGGACTCTAATGAACCCGCTCCATGGGTTAGAAGACTCCATAACAAAGAGGATGTTATTGGAGATGTAAATGAGGGTGTTAGGACTAGACGTCAACTTGCTAATCTTATTAGCTACACATGCTACACCTCTCAAATTGAACCCAAAAAGGTTGAAGAAGCCTTAAATGATGAATTTTGGGTTCTTGCCATGCAAGAAGAGCTAAACCAATTCGAAAGGAATAAGGTTTGGACTCTAGTTCCTAGGCCTAAGACCACTAATGTCATAGGCACTAAATGGATATTTAGGAACAAATCCGATGAGGATGGCAACATAGTGCGGAACAAGGCTAGACTATTAGCACAAGGGTACTCTCAAATTGAGGGTATCGACTTTGAGGAGACATTTGCTCCCGTTGCCCGTTTAGAGTCCATTAGGCTTCTCTTATCCATTTCTTGTGTGCACAAGTTCAAATTGCACCAAATGGATGTCAAGAGTGCCTTCCTCAATGGCTTCTTGTAAGAGGAAGTGTTTGTTGAACAACCCAAGGGGTTTGTGGATGCACATCACCCCAACCATGTCTATCGCCTCAAGAAGGCACTATATGGGTTGAAACAAGCACCGAGGGCTTGGTATGAGCGCCTCACTCAATTTCTTGTTGACAATGACTACACAAGAGGTAGTGTTGACAAGACCTTGTTCATCAAGAGAAACAAAGATGAGTTATTTATAGCTCAAATCTATGTTGATGACATTGTATTTGGCTCCACCAACAACACCAAGGTCTAACAATTTGTTGATGTCATGTCTCATGAATTTGAGATGAGTCTTGTTGGTGAGCTTAGTTACTTCCTAGGTTTGCAAATTAGGCAATTAGATGATGGGATTTTCATAACCCAAGCCAAATATGCCAAAAACCTAGTGAAGAAGTTTGGTTTAGAGAATGCCAAACATTGTGATACACCCATGAGTACCACTTTGAAGCTAAGCAAGGATGCTAGTGGTAAAAGTGTGGAACAAACTCTATATCGGGGCATGATAGGTAGCTTGCTTTATTTGACCGCAAGTAGGCCCGATATCTCCTTTAGTGTGGGTGTGTGTGCTAGGTACCAAGCGGATCCCAAGGAGTCCCATCTCTCTTCCGTAAAGAGAATCATTCGCTATGTGAATGGGACTTCCAACTATGGGATTTGGTACTCTTTTGACACTAATGCTAGTCTTGTAGGCTTTAGTGATGCGGATTGGGCAGGAAATTGCGATGATAGGAAAAGCACATCGGGCGGTTGCTTCTTTCTAGGCAACAACTTGGTGTCTTGGTTTTGCAAGAAGCAAAACTCTATTTCCTTGTCCACGGCCGAGGCCGAGTACATAGCCGCGGGGAGTGGATGCACACAACTCCTATGGATGAAGCAAATGTTAGTAGACTACGGATTCAACCAAGGTACTCTCACTCTCTTTTGTGATAACATGAGTGCTATTAATATTTCCAAGAATCCGGTACAACATTCTAGAACTAAGCATATTGACATCCGCCATCACTTCATTAGAGAGCTTGTTGAAAATAAATGCATAGTACTTGAACATGTAGGTACTAATGATCAACTTGCGGACTTATTTACTAAACCCTTAGATGCTACTCGATTAAAAACTCTTAGTAGATCTATTGGGATATGTCTTGTGGAGTGATGTTCTATGATTGACCCCATATGGGGAACTCAAGCAAAGAGAGCTATTTTGCATTCTTGTCACTTGCAAAAAATTTGAAATAACTTATGCCTCTTCTTTTAATTGTTTGAGTAAGCTTGGTTGCACATATGTATATATGTCTTCAATTCAATAAGTGTGAACCTTGCTTGTTTACAATCCATGTCATATTTATGTTCAAACATGCATTTTTGGACTAGGAGATGTATGTAGGAAGTATGATTTGAATGACCTATGATTATCTCCATGACATGATGATTCTTAAATAACATGCTAATGTCAAATGAAAAAGCATGAAATTCATATAACAACCACACATGAAAAGCATGAATTGATGATTGCATATTCTTAAAATGCAAAACCTTGTGTGAAAGCTTATGAGACTCAAAATGAATAAAGGATCGTGTATCCGTTCAAAGGAATTTACATTCCAAATGTCTCTCTTTCTTTATTGGTTGAACATGGCTACTATCATACGGATATCTTATCCGGAAAAATAAAAAAGGGTGCAAAGTCGCTCATGCCATGTTTCGCTTATAAAGTTGGATATAGTTGTTCTTAAATTGAAATCAATATATTCTATATCCTTGCTTTACTCATCACATTGGTGAAATTGGTTTGAATTCTTATTAGAAACCTTTGTCATTTGCTTTGCCAAATACCATTGTATTTTGGACTTGAATGCTACATGTCTTGTATGCAAAGCATGTTTGATTCACACATTTTCTGTCAAATAAATCTCCTTGTTTCTCTTCAATTAATTGAAGTGCATAAAGTGACTTATATATATATATATGCAAATACCTTGCATGCCTCTATCTCTCGTTGCTATGAGTGACCCGGTTGGGGACTACTCCTTTGCCTATATCATGACAAAAAGGGGGAGTAGGATATGGTAAGGGGAGTTGCAAAATAGAGGCAATTTTGCATATTGGGGAGAACATTCATTGAGGTGGAGTAACCCGTTGAGGGGGAGCATTGCATACACATACATTTCATAATGTTGTGCCTAAACTTTTAAAATGCAAATGCTTGTTTTTGTTCTCACTTGATTCATCTCACTTTTTACTTGTATTGGAAATGTTAGAAACTTTCTTTTCAGGGCTTGATTATTCTACAAGAGATTGAAGACTTGAAGTTTATTTTCTTATCTCTTTGTATTGTAGAAAATCTATATTATCCCGTTGTTTCTAGTTTAATGTGAGGAATCAATGTGAGTGGTGGTTTTGTCACGAAATAGCTAAAGGGGGAGATTGTAAGGTTCCCATTTGTTGATTGGCTAATTTCGTGGACAAACCACATATTGGGGTTCTTTGTAAGGGTAGCCTAGGTATCGGGTTTATTGTTCGAAGCCCTTTGAAGACCTCGTGTTGTTAAGCACCGAAGGTATATTTCTTTGTGCTTACTTGTCTTGAAGATATAGTTGCACACACTCACAACTCATGCATATGTTTAATACTTGTATGTTGTGTGTCTTATTTTTGTGCATTAATGTTCATTAACATCTCTTCTTGCATGTTAGTTTGATTGCATCTTGCATATCCAATTGCATTGTCATGCTTAGACTTAGGATTGCATTTTTGCATTAGGCGCTCCCAAAAGTGCTCTACAGAAGCGCTGTACGAACAGCGCTCATTGAGCGTTGTTCAGACCTGATCGATTTAATTCGGTCGCTGTTGGGTTGCTGTACAGGCGCTGTACAAAGCGCTCTATGTACAGCGCCACTCTGTTTTCCCGTGAGAACAGAGTAGGGGCGCTGTACAAGCGCTGTACAAGAGGCGCTCTACGTACAGCGCCCAAGGCAATATTGAGGCAAACTTATCAAAACGACCACACTTTGTTTTGGCCTCCTATATATATGCCACTTTGACTTTAGGTCAATTACAAGAGTTCATATTCAAATTCTATATTTAGGATATTTTTCAAAGAACTCATTTTTAGTTTACTCAAACACTTTTTCATGATCATCAATCATCATCTAGCATCATCCTTGATCATCTAGATGACATCTTGCATGGATTCTTCATCATACTTTGCTTGGTAAGCTTTTCACTAATGTCTTACATATTTTGTGTTTCTCTTAACAAGCAATCTTATTTAATTAATTGTATGTTATTTTATATACTTTGAATACAAGTTTGAGATTAGTATGATGTATGTTTGAGAAGTTGTATTGTGATAGCTAATTAGGTTTTGTGCTTAATCTTGATTAGCTAAACTATTTGATTTGACATGTCATTTAGTTTTGATATCTAGGATTGCTCTAATTGCATATTAATCATCTTAGATAAGCATATAGGGTTTCCCTTGCTCTATGTTGCATTTTGGATATTCATATATTCACTTAGGGTTGTTATTCTCTTCATAGAGAAAGTAAGTCTCATGTGTAGCATCCGGGATTAGGTTGCTTAGATCGCAAGCAAATTGGACTAAGTTCACTCATACCGGGATTAGGTAGGTGTGTGATTACTTCCGAGATTAGGTTGTAATCGTTTTACACATTTAGTGGATTCGAGGTTCGAGTGTGGCTTACTTACTAGCCCGTGGTTTTTCCCGTGAGGGTTTCCACGTAAAAATCAAGTCTTATTTAATTTCCGCATTTTATACTTGATTTATTGCTTTATCGCTTTATCTATTTAGGGGTAATTTCGTAATTTGGACTAACACGAAAAATTGGGTAAAAAGCTTAAAATCTATTCACCCCCCCTCTAGATAGTTTTATACACACCGTGCTATAATTTGTTTCATGTTTAATCCATTTTCTGATCTAGGTTGTTTGTATTGGATTCCTATCTCCATTCATATTCTCTTTAATTTCTTGTAATTTACTTTTCATGTATTGTTTGGTGGTTTCTCAAACCACACTTTATCAAACTTAACATGATTTATTTACTTGCACACTAGTTAGACTAACTTAGATTAGATAGCAAATCGATTAATCTAACCTAATCCCTATGGAATGAATCTTAAGCTTACCGCTTTACTAGTTTTCAAAACTTAAAGTATATTGCGTAAGAATTCATTTATAAACATTCTTTTGATAATTCACAATTTGGTAACGACACAAAAAGCGAGTCATCACACATGAATGAGATCTCAATGCAATCTTAGATTTGAAAAGTGCTTTTTAAGAGTAGAATGGATTATACCCTCTCAATTGATCATAAAGGCTCAATGCTTCACACGAGTAGTCTCCACAATTCTCCTAGGACAACAAGTCTAAGGTTCATTTACCTCAACATCCGACGATTGGCACTGTACGAGCATATTTATAGTGGTGCAATAACTTAGATGGCATACATACTAGTCACAACTTAGATTTCAAAGCATCGTATGACATATTCCTATTGGCACCCCAAAGCAAACAACTCACAAAAACCAAAAATTTCGAACTTTGACAGAGATTTGAAATTGTTTCCTAAAACACATATATACCATGAAAATATTACAAAATACAAAAGTTGTCACCCACACCCCCAAACCTAAACTAAACATTGCCCCCAATGTTGTTGCGGACAAGGCTAGCTAGAGTTTGGATATAGTGACAACAAAAATTAGATTAAACATATCCTAAGATCTAAGCACAAAATGGTCACACACTTAGATCTAAGTAATTACAAGCAAACAAACATGTATCTGTGGTAGGATAGAATGGAATACCTATCGAGGCTCGCTGCTGTTTTGCTCCCGCGGGTCATTGCTCTCTGCATGAAGACCTAGAATTTTGGCGAGTTTGGCTCTGTATGGGTGGCGGGTTATTTCCTGCGGAACAGAATCCGCGACACCCATTGCCCATCCTTGCGGGTTGGGCTCCTTCCGGTCGGCGGGAATAGTCTCGCAGTAATGAACCCACAGACTCTCATCACTTCTTCTCGCGAGGTCATCCCTTCTGGACAGCTGGCTTGTTCCAGCGGTACGAAGCCGCTGAACCTTCCCGCGGCTTTATTCTTTCTACGCTGCGAGACTTGTCCTGCGGTAATGAATTCGCGGCAACTTCCTTGCAAATCCTAACTTCTGCATAGCATAATCACTACAACCCAAAATCACATGCAATTGCTTGATATATAACACATATATACACTAAATATATACCTTGTTCCAATTACTTAACTACATAACTACAAAGAATATGTACCTAGGTGGGGTGCCTCCCATCAAGCGCTAGAGTTTCCGTCTAGGCAAGACGTGTGAGAGCTTTACAGCTCTGTAAGTGCTACCTGTTTTAGTATCCTAATCTCGTCCACTCCTTATAAGTACAGCTTCACTCTGTGTTCGTTCACCTTGAACGTATCTCCGTTCTTTTCATTCAGTAACTCGATAGCTCCATATGGGAACACTTGGAGTATTATATACGGTCCATACCATCTTGATCTAAACTTTCCTAGCCTAGTGTTGAACAGGAGAACCAGCATGCCTGGATGCAAATCCTTCAGGATTATATTCTTGTCATGCATTCTCTTGGTTTTTTCTCTATATATCTTGGCATTCTCATATGCCTTGTCTCTAAGCTTCTGAAGCTCATTCAGTTGAAGTTTCCGCTCCTCGCCTGCTTCGTCTATGTCACAATTCAGCTTCTGAAGTGCCTAGTAAGCATTGTGCTCTAATTCAATTGGCAGGTGGCAAGCTTTCCTAAAAATCAAACGGTATGGTGTCATCCCAATCGGAGTCTTGAAAGCAGTCCTATATGCCCATAAGGTGTCATTCAATTTGAAAGACCAATCCTTCCGGCTCGTGTTCACTGTCTTTTCAAGTATCTGTTTGATATGTCTGTTACTGACTTCTACTTGACCGGAGGTATGAGGATGGTAGGGGGTTACAACCTTATGATTCACACTGTATTTCTTTAAAAGTGTGGCGAAAACCTTGTTGCAGAAATGACTACTCCCATCACTGATGATGGCACGAAGAGTCTCAAATCTTGAGAAGATCGTACTCCTCACAAACTTCACAACTACCTTACTATCATTAGTCTTCGTGGCTATTGCTTCAATCCATTTCGAAACGTAGTCCACGGCTACCAGAATTAGCTGTATCTGTTTGAAGGTGGGAAGGGTCCTATGAAGTCGATTCCCCAAATGTCAAAAATCTTGACTACCATTTGACCAGACTGTGGCATCTCATTCCTCATTCCTATGTTCCCTGTTCTCTAACATCGGTCACACCGTAAGCAGAAGTGATAGGCATCCTTGAACAATGTTGTCTAATAGAAGCCCGAATGAAGAACCTTCATTGCCATCTTTCTGGAACTGTAGTGGCATCCGCATTGAAGCTCATGGTAGAACTTCAGGATATCTAACTGTTCACTCTTTGGTATGCATCTCCGAATGATCTGATCTGATCTGCTCTATGTTTGAACAAGTATGGGTCGTTCCAAAAGTACTGTCTAGCATTGAAAACGAACCTCTTCTTCCCCTGACTTGTCATACCTGCTGGGAAAATCCAGTTTGTGATATAGTTGACTATGTCCGCATACCATGGCTCTGCGTCGCTCAGTTTCAAAAGTTGCTCATCTGGAAAACTGTCTCTCAATGGAAGGGTATCCTCCTCCGCATATGACTCTAGCATCAGTCTACTCAAGTGGTCTGCTACCACATTCTCCCTCCCTTTCTTGTCTCTGATATCTAAATCAAATTCCTGTAACAAAAGGATCCATCGAATAAGTCTAGGCTTGGTATCCTTTGTAAGGATTCCCATTCTTTGATTGGCTTATTTCGTGGACAAACCACGTGTTGGGATTTATTGTGTAAGGGTAGTTTAGGTGATTGATCTTCAAGCTCGAAGACCCTTCACAAGTCCTCAAGGGACAAGCACGCCAAAGGTATAACTCTAGTGCTTGGTTTTCTTTGAAGAGATTTAGATTGCACACACTCACTTAGCATTCTTGCATTTGTGTGCTTTCTCTTCACATGTCACATTTCACACTTGCACTTATATGTTATATTTTGTTGTGTGTATTTGTGTCTTGTAATTCGTTTCCCACTAGTATTCGGAAACGTCCACGCATGCACTAGAATGTGCTTGGTTTTACGTGAAGACCGCATACGGAGAATGCCCTTGGCTTCTCCTTGGTTTTCACCTCTGTTACTGATCGGCGGTTTTGATCGACGTCCTGGCCGCCGAATGAAACCGCCGTTTGCTTCCAGAAGTGTCTGGAGCAATTCTACGGTTACGATTGGCTGTCACGACTGCCGTTCGAAACCGCCGTTCAGACCTGATTGATTTTATTTCTCAGTTTGATTCGGCAGTTTCGAAACCGCCGAATGAAACCGCCATTCATACCTGATTGATTTAATCTCTCGGTTTGATTCGGTAGTTTCGAAACCGCCGAATGAAACCGCCATTCATACCTGATTGATTTAATCTCTCGGTTTGATTCGGCGGTTAGATCGGTGGTCACGAAACCACCGACTTAAACCGCCGTTGTTCCCCTATTCTTCTCATGTTCAATTCGGTGGTTATAATCGGTGGCTTGGCCGCCGATTGAAACCGCCGATCGGTGCATTCAGGGGCAAACTTTTCTTTTCACATGCTCTGTTTTTCATGCCTATAAATACATCACTTTCTCTTGTTCTGAGTGTGACTCTTTAATCATCAAGAACCCTACTTTTAAAAGAGAGATTTTTAAGAGAGAAAGTAACCAAGTTTGCTCATTTTAACACTCAAACCAAAATTCATTTGCATCAAAGTTTATCTAGCATTCTCTAACATATCTAGGATGCTTGCTTGCATGGGTCTTTTATCATCACACTTGCTTTGGTAAGTTTTTCACTATTATCATATATAATTAGTGTTTTATTTATTATGGCATCTCTTTTATTACTTGATTGTTCTTAGATTGAATTCTAATATTCAAGATAGAGATTGTTGTGTTGATTTGATTGAGTGTTGTTTTGTGATAGATATCTAGGTTTCTATAATCTATGATTATCTAAGCTAATTGACATGTCATTTAGTTTTTAATATCTAGGATTGTTCTAATTGCAAATTCATCATCTTAGATAAGCATATAGGGTTTCCCTTGCTCTATGTTGCATTTGGATATTCATATATTCACTTATGGTGTTAATCTCTTTTTAGAGAATTAAGTCTTGTGTTGTGACCGGGATTAGGTTGCTTAATTCGTAAGCAATCGGACTAGGTTCACTTATACCGGGATTAGGTAGGTGTGTGATTACTTCCGGGATTAGGTTGTAATTTCATCACATTTAGTGGATTCGAGGTTCGGGTGTGGCTCACTTAACAGCCCGTGGTTTTTCCCGTAAGAGTTTCCACGTAAATATCAAGTGTTGTTTTAATTTCCGCACAATATTACACTTGCTATATTTTATTGACTATTAGGGGTATTTTCGTAATCTTGTCCTTAAACGAAAATTGGGTAAAATTAGTTAAAATCTATTCACCCCCTTCTAAATTAATAGTTTACACACCATGAGAACTTTCATCCTTCTTCTGGAGGAGATATCGGAGTGCTAAGTGATCAGTGAATACAATGACTTTTGCTCCAATAAGATATGATCTGAACTTCTCTAGTGCAAAAATCACTGCTAGCAACTCCTTACCCTTTGTCTTAGTACTGCTCTAACAGTATAGTCGGAAGCATCACATATCAGCTCGAAGGGCAAACTCCAATCAGACGGCCTCATAATGGGAGCGGTGGTCAACAACTCTTTAAGTTCTCTGAATGCTGACACGGGCTTCTCATCAAAATCGAATTCAATCTCCTTTTGAAGCTATCGACATAATGGTCTCGAAATCTTCGAGAAGTCCTTGATAAACCTCCTATAAAACCCTACATGACCTAAGAATGCTCTTATTTCTCTAACTGATTTTAGGGATTGCAAGCTCTTTATAACGTCGATTTTCACCTTATCCACCTCAATGCCTCTACCCGAGATAATGTGCCATAGCACGATCCCTTCCTTCACCATGAAGTGACTTTTCTCCTAGTTTAATACCAAATGAGCCTGCTTGCATCTTGCCAACACTGAAGTCAAGTTCCTTAGGCAATCACCAAACGAATCTCCTATCATTGAGAAATCGTCCATGAAGATCTCAATGAGGCCTTCCACTATATCTGAAAAAAATAGATGTCATGCACCTCTGAAATGTTCCAGGTGCATTACATAACCCAAATGGCATCCGTCTGTAGGCAAATGTACCAAAAGGACACGTGAAGGTGTTGTAGGGAAAAATACGTGCACGCAGCGGAAGCGAGACTAAAATCGAGTTTAGTATAGTTTAAAATTTTTCCATAATTTGAACCTTAACCCTCTAATTAATTAACATATAATACTAAAGATATCATACCTTTGTCGCGTGATCCGATTGACATTGCATCGATGGTAATCCGCAAGATCTTCCAATCCAATCATGAACGTGAATCACCTAGGAGCATGGTCTCCCTTCTCTTTGAATTGTGTACCTGAGGATGGATTAACAAAACTTTTTCTTTTTCGTTAGTCACAACAAGTTCCAAGAGACAATAAAGAATGTTCCGGTCACTTTTGAATTCACAATCTTTAGATCGAAACGCACGTGAACCTTATTCGAAATTGTGCACAAAACCTTTTGATGTAAAAGTAACTAGTGCACTATCGAAATAAGAACAAACTTTTCTCTCTATTCCTCTTGGCCGAAAATCACACTAGTCTAAGAGTTGGATTCTATTTTTCTCTAGCAAAAGAAAAAACTCTCAAGTCCAAAACCTTAGGGTTAGCCGAATTCTTTTCTCAATATATAATATATGTTAGGCGTCAATTCTTTTCTTGCATTATTAAGCATATATATCTATATATATTAGGCGACCAGTAGCCATGCATATCACAAATATATTGCTGCATGTATTCTGCATGCTATTATATATATATATATATATATATATATATATATGTCACGAATTCTGCATCCAAAAAATATAATCTATATAAGTCAATAGATATATATGTAATACTGCATGCCACTTATTAAATATATAAGTCAATATATATATCCGGCCAATTGTCATATATATCTCATATATTGTGGCCGAAATCCTTTACCATGTTGGATTTGTCTTTTGACTTAAATCCTAACCCTAGGTAGATTTCCTTAGAATTCCAAACTTTAATCCAACTCTTTAGTGTATTTGTGACTAAATAAAAGACTCACTTATTTGACTAGATAAATAAATTCCCTATTTATCTACTTACCAAATAAAGTCTTTTATATTTATTATACTACCACAATAGTATACTACTAAGAAACATATTTTCTAGTCAGAAAAAGATTTTGATATTTAATTAAATAATTAATTAATTTCCATTTAATCAAATAATAAAAATAAAACAATATAATATCATATATATATCTCGGCTATGTGCCATATATATTAATATATCTATATATTGTTTTTCTATTTTATTAAATCCATTGGACCTTAATAAAAGGCCCACATGTGAACTAGGCCCATTCTTACTGAAAGAAACAAGTTCACATGCTTTTCATTAATATATTGATATAATTGATCAGCCCATTAAATAAATAATGTGCAAATTATATTCTTAATATATTAAATACAATTCTAGATGGACCCATAAATTGGTCCGGTAGAATATATCAAGTGATCCATGCAAGTCCGTGTGGATTGGGGATCTTGGCGGGCTATCTAATTTTAAGCTTCAATAGACATAACCTAATCACAATCAACAAATGATTCACTTATGTCCGATCTATTAATTTTAACTCATTCAACTAAAGAGCTAAAATTGAACTCTTAAATAAAGATAGAATAAGTAAATATTTCTCATTCGTACCCTAGACAATCTTATTGGAGATGGTGTATCCTCGTGAAGAATATTAGTAATCGCCAAGAGCTCATAGACCGCCTATAGCTCTCCAAGTTACCATATTTACTCATATGACCACATTTGAACTTGGATATTTTGACTTGTCTAGAAGCCATGTTTCAATAGACTCTATCGAAAACTTAACGTTAAGATTCAATAACCAATACCTCAAAACATCCATATGATGATATTCTACTCTCATTTAATAAATGGAGCCACAATGTCCATATCTATAAATGAAATCCTCTATCGATAACAAATGAATACCACCAAACTATCGAGGATAGACTATGTTATATAATCGTACTCATTGATAACTCAAATGATAACACTTGCAACCATAAGTCTATCATTTATCTCAGGATTAAGATAGACTCTCCGATTGTCCTGATAATGAAAAAACTTTATCTACTGACGGTTCTAGATAAAGTATTTCATTGTGATCCTATTCAATGCACCCAATGCACTAGATTGTTTTACTCGAAGACCCTTCGATGATTTCAGACTCATCATAACTCATTTGATCCCACTCAAATGCTAGCAAAAGAATTCTACAACTTTAACAAAATAAAGGTGCCCAACCTTTAACTTAAGTTGTGAACATTATTCAAGACTAACTAAAGAATTGTGTCTACCTCATACATATCCAGATGTACGAACAATTCTTCTTTTCTCATAGTCTTTTTACCTTATGATTATTTACTTTTGACAATTATAATATTCAATCTATAAATGCTATAAGATTTGTTTAAATCAGAAATCACTTTATTAATATGAAAAGATTGTCAAAAACAATATTACACTCTTGCTATTGAGCATAATCCTAACAGGTGTTCTTTTGGAGCAATAGCAATCTGGTTGTACCCGGAGTACCCATCCAAAAAGCAATAATGACTGTGACCTGCTAGACGTTCCAACATCTAATTAATGAATGGCAGTGGGAAATGATCCTTTTTGGTGGCTGTGTTAAGCTTCCTGTAATCGATGCATACTCGCCAACTTGTCTGAACCCTCTGTGGCACCAACTCATTGTCTTCATTTTGCACCACAGTCAACCTAGACTTTTTAGGTACTACATGAATAGGGCTAACCCACTTGTTGTCTGAAATAGGGTAGATAATCCCATTCTCTAATAACTTGAGGACTTCCTTCTTGACTACCTCATTCATAATTGGATTAAGTCTCCGTTGTCCTTCGATAGTTGGTTTGGAACCATCCTCAAGAAAGATGTTGTGCATACAAGTGGTCGAGCTAATTCCCTTCAAGTCATCCAGCGACCACCCTATTGTCTTTCTGTAGTATCTCAACACATTGATCAATTCTTTCTCTTCTTCCAATTTCAAGTCTGATGTAATGATAACCGGAAGTGTCTCATTTTTCCCAAAGAATGCATACTTCAAGGTAAATGGCAGTAGTTTGAGTTCTAAGATAGGTGGGGAAGTTGTGCTTGGTTGCTCATCCCAAAGAATGTGCTCCCCAGTTTCCTCATCTTCCACTGTGGCGTTAGCCCATACTAACATCTCTACTCAGTTAGGCTCTTGACCTTCTTCTATCACATGGTCTTCACAAGCCATAGAGCCAAGGATATTCTTCTCGGAGAATTCAGCCACTAACACATCCTCAATGGTGTTTTCCATGCTCCTAGAGTGAACAATTATATACTATATAGACTCTATATTAGAAAGAGTACTGGAAACAGTTAATACTACTACCTAAAATGCCTTAATTATCTAAATTTCTTCTTACTACTTACAATATTTACTACACTTCTGTGTGTGAAAGCTAATATGCAAATAGTCATGTTATTCACTAATTAATTCTTAGGTTAGATCACATATCATGAATTGCATCTTCATTCCAACTAACCTATCAACTTAGCATGCAATTATCTCTAGATGCTATCCAATGGATTATACCTTTTATTTCTCCAAATTTTAGCAACATAACATCACCATATAATCAAGAGTAAAAGAAAACATAGAAGGAGATATGACTTGCAAACTAAGGAAAGAGATGAGATTTTAGGAGTACCTTGGCTGAAGATCAAGATGAAACAAGGGGTTTGAGTTGAGAGCAAAAGTTGAACCAACCCAAAAGATTGCTCACTTACCTTTAAAAACCAATCAATAGACACTGCGGTTTTCGGTGAGAGAAAAGTCCTGCAGAATGAACTCATGGGAACAGAGCATTCTTCCTTGCATTTCTACAGCCATCCTCCGCGGGTTTAGTCTTTCTATCTTGCGAGTGATGTCCCGCGATATAAGGTCGCGGTGTACCTCTCGGTTTCTCATGAGTTTTCTACTTTCTGCCTGGCGGTTTCTTTCCCGCCGCATTTGAACTCGCCGCAAGATCAACGATTCCCAGCGGGTTTGGCTCTCCTGCCTGGCGGCTGATGTTCCGCCATATGAAGTCGCTGGAATGAGACAAGTTGTCTCCGCAGTTTCCTCCCTTCTAGCTAGCGGCTAATATCCAACGAAGACAGAACCCGCGGCAATCCAATCCCTAGCTCTTGGGCTTTTTTTTTTTTTTTTTTCAAATTCAAAGACTTCCAATCTGCACAATTCACTTTACACAAAAATATATACAACCCTCGCTCAATGCTTGGGAAATCACACACAAATAATATGTAAGGATTCCTATTCTTTAATTGGCTTATTTCGTGGACAAACCACGTGTTGGGGTTTATTGTGTAAAGGTAGTTTAGGTGATTGAACTTCAAGCTCGAAGGCCCTTTCAAGACCTCAAGGGACAAGCACGCCAAAGGTATAATCTCTAGTGCTTGGTTTTCTTTGAAAAGACTTAAATTGCACACACACACTTAGCATTCTTGCATTTGTGTGCATACTCTTCACATGTCACATTTCACACTTGCACTTTGATGTTGTATCTTGTTGTGTGTATTTGTGTCTTGTAATTCGTTTCCTGATAGTATTTGGAAACGTCCGCGCATGCACTAGAATGTGCTTAGTTTTACGCGAAGACCGCCCACGGAGAATGCCCTTGGCTTCTCCTTGGTTTTCACCTCTGTTGTTGATCGGCGGTTAAGATCGGTGGCCTAGCCACCGAATGAAACCGCCGTTTGAGTCCAGAGACCTCTGGATCAATTCTGCGGTTATGATCGGCGTCCACGACCGTCGATCATACTTGATTGATTTAATCTCTCGGGTTTGATTCTGCGGTTGGTTCGGCGGTTTTGAAACCACCGAATGAAACCACCGATGATGCTCTGTTCTTCTCGGGCTTAATTCAGCGGTCGTAATCGGTGGCCTGTACAGCCCGTGGTTTTTCCCAGTGGTTGGGTTTCCACGTATACATCAAGGCCGTCGATCGAAACCGCCGATATTTAATTACTTTCAACTTAGATTGCGGTGCGTCACATTTCACACTTGCACTTTGATGTTGTATCTTGTTATGTGTATTTGTGTCTTAGTATTTGGAAACAGGGGTAAAGATTGGTGGCTAGCCACCGAATAAACCGCCATTTGAGTCCAGAGACCTTTTCTGCGGTTACATGCCGCCGATCTGGGTTTGATTCTGCGGTTTTTTTTGAAACCACCGAATGAAACCACCGATGATGCTCTGTTCTTCTCGGGCTCATGCCTATATCGAACCGCCGATCGGTGCGTTTCAATATCTTTTCAAATACATCACTTTCTCTTGTTCTGAATGTGACTCTTTAATCATCAAGAACCCTGCTTTTAAAAGAGAGATTTTTAAGAGAGAAAGCAATCAAGTTTGCTCATTTTAAACACTCAAACCAAAATTCATATGCATCAAAATTCATCTAGCATCTTCTAGCATATCTAGGATGCTTGCTTGCATGGGTCTTTCATCATCACACTTGTCTTGGTAAGTTTTTCACTATTATCACATATAATTAGTGTTCTATTTATTATGACATCTCTTTCATTACTTGATTGTTCTTAGATTAGATTCTAATATTCAAGATAGAGATTGTTGTGTTGATTTGATTGAGTGTTGTATTGTGATAGATATCTAGGTTTTTATAATCTATGATTATCTAAGCTATTTGACATGTCATTTAGTTATTAATATCTAGGATTGTTTTTATTGCAAAATCATCATCTTAGATAAGCATATAGGGTTCCCTTGCTCTATGTTGCATTTTGGATATTCACATATTCACTTAGGGTGTTAATCTCTTCTTAGAGAATTAAGTCTTATGTTGTGACCGGGATTAGGTTGCTTAATTCGCAAGCATTCAGACTAGGTTCACTCACACCGGGATTAGGTAGGTGTGTGATTATTTCCGGGATTAGGTTGTAATTTTATAACATTTAGTGGATTCGAGGTTCGTGTGTGGCTCACAAAACAGCCCGTGGTTTTTCCCGTGAGGGTTTCCACGTAAACATCAAGTGTGATTTACATTCCGCACCATATTACACTTGTATGTCTTTTTGACTAGTTAGGGGCATTTTCGTAAAATTGTCTTGTATGCGAAAATTGGATGATAACGATTAAAATCTATTTACCCCCCCTCTAGATTAATATTTAACACACCGTGAGTACTTTCATAATACATATTTACTAATTAGAATCCAAGGTTATGGGCCAAATGACCCCCAAACCTATTCAATTGTCCTTAATTAATATTAGAAACAAAATTAAAGTATATTATAGTAACTCCGACCTTGTTCGTCGGGTCAACCACCTTCACACACACAATATCCATTAAATCGTTCACATATTTAAATGTGAACGAGACGTGCTCGTGCTCTCAAATTCAGAATAAGGTATAGGAGGGTGATGTAACAAACTAAGGGATGTGTGTGCCTTAGGGATCCACATTTCCGAATTTGGTGTGTATTTCACTTGAGGTGGGGGAGACTCCTTGTATGTGTCCTTTCGAACCCATATTTGCCTTGGTCTCCCCAAGGGTCTCCTAGGTGACACATTCCTAGTTTTACAGAACTCGTGGTACTTCATGCAATTGGGCCTTTTGTGCCCTTGAGTTCCGCAGTAGTAACAAGTTAGAGAGTAGAAATTACCTCCATGATTGTCAACCTTTGCCATGGTGTTGAGGTAATGGGTGGGGCGCTTCCTTGCTGGACAAGTTGTGTTTAATTCGTCCACCATATCCCGTACCTTTATTTCCTTCACTAGATCGAAGATCCTATCTTGCATTTGTTTTGTAGATGAAGCGTAGGCCTCCTTCAAATCAGACATGAGTTTCATAACTTCCGCAAGATACTTCATCTGCTCCTCCTTCTCTTGTTCTATCTGCTCAATTTTTAACAACAATCCCTTGTTGTGATCAATCAATTCTTCCACCTTTCTTACCATAAGATCATTCGGGTCTTCTCATCTTCTTCCAATGTTCTCAGAAACTCATCTATAACATCGGATTCTAGAGAAAATTGACTGGATGGGTTTCCTACCTCATCCTTGGTTTCTTTCATTGTCAAGGGTTTAGCTCTAAACATATCAAACTCCACTATGTCATCCTTGACGCTCAAGGTGAGTTTCCCTTCGTGAACATCCACGACTGCTCTTGAGGTTGCCATAAATGGCCTTCCTAGCAGCACGGGTTGTGAATTTCCATGCTCATCTTTATCCTCTACATCTAAGACTACAAAATCAGTGGGGATGAGCAATTGATCAACCTTGAGGATCACATCCTCAACTACTCCTCTAGGGTTTCTAGATGACTGGTCTGCAAGACGCAAACAAATGGACGTGGGCTTGAGACCGCTCAAACCTAGCCTCTCATACACAGAGTATGGCATCATATTGATGCTGGCTCCTAAATCAAGCATAGCTTTCTCTTCTGAGGAGTTCCCTACAGTGATGCTTAACTCGAAACTCACTGGATCCTGCTCCTTGATGGTATATCCACTCCTAGAACTAGTAATGGCATGGGCCTGCTCATGCATTGGGGCTTTCCCTCTGTCTTGCTGCCCATTTGCCTCCATCACCTGTCCTAACTGAATAGACAACTTCTTCAGCGACGCTTTTATACCCATCATTCAGTGGTCCATTTCCTGTTGATAAAATTGTGGAGGATTGTTGTTGCTCCACTAGTTTGAACTCCTAGCACCCTGTTGGCCCTGATATTGATTCCGGTGGTTGTTTCCACCCCATGATTGGTTCTGATCATTCCCTGGTTGCTGATAGGCATTATTACTGTTTCTTTACCTTCCTTGATTCCACTGGTACATAGCTTGGGCCTCTGCCTCTGGATAACCCTCTCTATAGGAGGTGCAAATATCTGCTCCGTGACCAATTATCCCACATGCTTGACACATCTTAACCTGCTTATTATGTTGTCCTTGCTGATTGACCATCATTGCCTTGACATTGTTAGACAGTGTCTCCATTTGCATAACTAAATACGCACTACCACTCTGGCTTCCCTTTGTGCTTCTCTGTTGGGAATTCTATCCCAACATTTCATACTTGTTGAACACAAAGTCTGCGGTGTACTCTCTCATCGCTCCACCACAGGCATTGTCAACAATTGCCTGAGTGAGTCTAGTAAGACCATCATAAAAAGACAGCACCTGAGACTAAAATGTGAAGTCGTGGTGCGGCACTGAGCTAAAAGAAGCTTGAACCTCTCCCATGACTCATGGAATGCTTCTTTTTCTTCCTCATGGAATGCTTCTCCTTCTTCCTCTTGGAAGTTTGCAATCCTTCCCTTTATTTCTTTGGTTTTCTAGGACGGGAAGAACTTGGAGAAAAATTTCTACTCCACCTCGGCCTAAGTAGTGAGTGTCTCTGATGGCAAGGCCATTAGCCACTTCTTGGCATGGTCCTTCATGCAATATGAAAAACAACGCATCCTCAGTAAATCCTCTGTTAACTGGCCCAATGGTATCATGGTGATAGCATTGTAGTATTCTTTCATAAACTGAAGCGCGTCTTCATTCGGTTTCCCAAAATAGGCTGGTAGGATGTTGAATTTGGTAGAAATGACCCATGTTCTTAAGAGTAAAATTTATGCATTTGTGATTCATTTTACCTTGATGAGTTTGTTGTGTTGTTTAGATTTATATAACCTTGCTAGGTTAACATGGATAACTAACAAGAATCAAGGGAGAAGATAAAGAAGCTAAACACAAAGGTGGTTCAATAAGATGCAAAAAAAAAAAATAATAAATAAATAAATCAAGAACTTTGAAGAAAGCATTTCTTCAAGCATAGCATCCACCTCCAAATGTGAGATCATCAAATCGTTCAACGTTCTTTGGTAGCACAAGTGGCTAGCAAAGCTTTTGTGATCTCAAGGTATATTTTCTCTTTTTCTTTTGGCTTCATTTTATGTCAAAAGGGGGAGAAATATGATATTGTTTTAGCATATCTTCTTTGTGTATGTATTAAGTATTGAACTTCTTATGGCATGTAATGTCTTGGCTAGAATATTTTGTTGGATAGCATGTATTAAGGGGGAGCATACATGATCCATTTGAACCTTAAATGTTTTATTTCTTGCCAAAGAATGTATATTGCTATATGTGTTGTCTCTTGGATATTTTTGTGCTTTTAAGTTTATTTTAGGTGATATCAAGAGAAGACCAAGATGAAGTTCAAGACTTGTTGTTGAAAATTGTGTCTAGAAATGTGTATCTCATTGTACTCATTGTGACCATATTTTCTTTGTAATCGTTTTAGTATATGTATAGGGGTTTGACATGGAATTTGCCAAATGGGGAGATTGTTAGGTTTTTGGTTTGTCTTGGCATGTATTCCATATTAAAACGATGTTCTCTTGTAATGTTTAGTGGTCTAAGTATTGAAGATTCAAGGCGTCAAAGAAAGACTTGGCCACAACTCATGCAAGATGTCGGCTTCAAAGAGAAATGTGCTTCATTGGTCTACAAATGTATATAAGACCTCATTTCTCTTACAAGGCTAGGCACACACACACATGGTATTTATATGTGTCCCTGCATGGTTGAACAATATTTATATATCACTTTCACACACTTGGTAATGTATGCACATGCATTAGATTTAATTTGATAAACATTGTAATTTACATGTTCTAGGACTATGTCTAGGAAATGGCATACGTGTGTGATTTTGTATTTATTTGTTTCCGTATTTTTTTTTTTTGGACTTGAACATGATATTTTATGATTCCTTATTGAGTCCTGGTCATTTTGGTTACTCATTCATTAGGTTTCGAGTCCAAACGATGTAGCTACGCTACTTTGCGTTCTCATTCGTTGAGTTGTCTTCGTCTTCATTTTTCGAGATGAATTCTCAACCTTTTGTCTAAGTTTTGTAGTCTTCATTGTGCATGAGAGAGTCACGATTTGTAATATGAAAACGGATTCAAAATCGGAGTTTGGAGGCCCAAATACGGTAGAAGAACGCGAGCTGTGCACGAGAGGAGCAAGCATGGCAAAAGGCCAAGCTTGGAGTCCACGTGTGCCACACGTGGAGCACTGCCCTCTGCCCACGTGTGCCACATGCAGTCCACACATGGAGCTGATGTGGCAGCCTTTGATTGGGTCATTTTTTCCCTCTCTCTTCCTTTTAAATCTCTCCATTTCCCTCCCATTCATTTCAAGAAGAAAAATTAGAATTTCTCTATACCAAAATTCTCTCAACTTTTTCTCATCTTCCAAACACCATAACTTTCTCATACGATGTCGGAATTGAGTGATTCAAGTTGAAGATTGTTTGTAATCAAGTCCTCTACCTTTTCTAATTGGTCTTTCAGCTGTTTGATTGATTTTTGGTGTGGTTCTACCTAGAAAACCGAACCAGCTTGTGAGATTGAGGTAGTGTTCATATCTTTGAGATTTCTTCTTTTATAACCTTCAATTTGCTTGGGATTTCTTCTTCTATATGTATGTATATATATGATGAATGCTATTGAGAAAGATAGCTTCATAATCAATCATAATCAAAAGTCTATTTAGAGACATATGTGAACTAGTTTCTTAGATTCTAGATTTTTCACATGTTTGAGAGTTGTATTGTGATTAGATTGATATCTAGGATTATTTGTCACTTGATTGAATCATTTTATAATTGATAATCCTTGAAATGTGTTTTGATCCTTTGATTGATAAAATCTAGGATTAATTCAATTGTTTGTGTACTTAGAGACAAATAGGATTTAATTGATTATTCAATATATCCTTGCTCTAATTGTTGGCTAGAATATTCATTGAACACATTTTGTGATTTTAGCATTTTTATGTATGTTTATAACATCTTGAATATGTGCTTCATGATTATGATTTATTCAAGTGTTATGTGTGTGAATGAAACTAGGAGCTTTTGTGTTAGGTGTTTTTCACATGTTCTAGGTTTAATTCATGTTTTGGCATCTAGACTGTATTACTTGTGTTCTCACATGTTTAGGTCTAGTTGTTTCATGAAATGTATTAATCACATGTTCTATGTTGAATTGATTGATTGCATCATTTGCATTCATATGATCACACTAGGAAGTCCTTGTAAAATGCATGAAGTCTTGGTTAGAGTCGGGAGGACTCGGATAGCCAAGCAAGAAGTCTTGTCTAGAGTCGGGAGGACTCGGATAGGCAGGCAAAAAGTCATGGCTAGGATCGAGAAGGTCCGGATAGTCATGCAGGGGAGGCTCTCTAGAGGCACTCTAGAGGCATGAGTGCCTTGGATAGGGAGTTGGCTACAATATTGTTAGGCCTAGGCCTATGGATAGATATAGACTCCAAAAGAATGGGGTACATGGGATGTGTATGCACTCTTGAGGAATTTCTAATCTTCTATAGATGTTGGTTTGGTATGATCTCCAATATATGGTGGTTCCGCACCATTGAGGGATTTCGTACTTTCTAATAGTGTTGGGTAGACATAGACTCCAAAAGGAAGTTGATCTAAGTTGGTCACTTTTGAGGAATTTCTAATCTATCATCCAATATATAAGTACCCCAATGGTTGTAGTTCAACCCGTGGATGTTTCCTCCTTGGAGGTTTTACCACATTAAAAAATCTCATGTGTCAATTCTTTCTATCCCTCTTTTATATATGTTTATGTGTATGTTTTAATCTTGTGGTACAATATTCACTTGTGATATATTTGGAAGCAAAATTGTATAAAGTGTGATTTGTAATCAATATTCATTTTGATCATATTTGTATATACTACTCATTTGTGTAAATACTATTATCTTATTTTTTGATTCTTTTGTATAGTGTATTTAGATTAATACTTGTACATATTGGACATTATTATGAATACATGTATTATTTGTTTTGGTTTTAATATATTTCCTTCATTAGCAAGTTGTAGTAGTTCTACTTAGTGTACTTACATTATAATATTCAAAGTACAACTTGTGAAATTTGATCTTAATTGAATATCTTGTATATGAGATACATTGTTTATTGGTATATGTTTTTTAGACTATGGGTGGTGAATTGAGCATACGTGTGTTAATTTTTTCTCATAACAATCTTGTTTAAGGTTAATTTGTATGCTCACCAAGGTTTTGACATAAGTCACGAAAGAGTTTTTAAAACTAGTGTGTCAACCTATTCACACCCCCCCTAGGTTGTTTAGTATAACCTTGTAGGTATTTTCAAGCACTTTGCCATAAGCTTTCTAACCGAGACAAATCACTTGTCTCTAGAAAGCCACTCCCTAACTGAGACTATCCTCAAGCCTCTAGGAAGATTTCCTTCCTCGGACTTACTTGAAGCCTAGCTTCTTGCCAAGTCTTTCCTTGCTTTTCTAACTGGAGCCTCACACTCATAGACAAGACTTTGCTCGGACTTACTTAGAGGCATCGCACCTCTTAGCCAAGACTTCCCTTGCTTGGATTTACTTAGAGCCTCACACTCTTTACCAAGTCTTCCTTGCTCTATGTTGAAGAATCACTCAACAACAAGAGACTTCACACCTTTTGCAAGGCAAATAATCTAAGTGATGCAAATGATGCAAACACAATCAAATAGAGAAAGTTGATCAAACAAACTCTATGAACATGCAAAAGATAACTAGAATATGCTTTCAACATTCAATCACAAAGTTATCTAGGAATCCAAGCATGTGAATCAATAAGAACTAGATTAGATATATCATTATATCAATCACAAATCCTAGTTCTTAGATCATGAAATTAAACCTAGAAATCAACATTAAGCACATCATACAAATCATTTTTAGAAGCAATTTCATATGAATCAAGTTTAGCTTTCAAGTATGTTCAATCAAAATCACAAAAAGCTAAGACTCGAAATTCATTCAAACAAGTCTAAAGTAGGAATCAAAAACATTCTAGACATTTTTCATCAATCAAGTAATAAGAACAATCAAGTTGATCAAGAGAAAAGAGTTAGAAGATGATTACCAAAAGAAAAGATGAAACTCGAACTGCGATCAGATCACCACGAAATATCTAGACATCTTTTCAAATTGAAAATGATTGGGACTTGTTCCTATCTTCAAGACCAAGGATTTTTGTTTTTGAATCACTTGATTCGGAGTTAAGATGAGAGAGTTATGATAAAAACAAAAATGCTAAAATTGTGTGAGTTGTGATGAAATCTTGGTGCTTCAAGATATTTTGAATTTAAATAGGAAAGGAAACCAAAGGAGGAAAGGAGAAGGGCAAAGAAGAAATTTTGGCCACCTCTCAGCCATATTCCTATGGAGGTGTGTGGCCACCACGGGAATAAGGGAAGGTGGCCCTTTGCCACTTCTCACCTCCTTCGCTCCCTCTTGCGCACCATACGCATTCTTTGACCGTTCTCTGGCCTCATAACTCGGAATTCAAATCCGTCTTTGGATTACGAACTATAACTCAACGACACACGAGGAAGACTATGAAACTTTGATAATTAGATATGAAATCGACTCGATACACGATGACGAAGACAATGCATTGTAAGAGAACGTAAAAAGACGTAACTTCCTCGTTTGAACTCGAAATCAAATAAGTGAGTAACCAAAATGACTGGTACTCAACAAGGAATCATATAAGATCATATTCCAATTCAAAAACAACAAAACCCAAACAAATAAACATAAGATCACACAAGTATGCAATTTCCTAGACATAGTCCGAGAACATGCATTTCTACAATGTTATGAAAATATGAGATCAATGCATGAGCTTACTTTATAATGTGTGTGAATGTGTTATTACCAAATGAGCTCTATTATGCAAGAACACATATAAAAATGCAATGAATGTGTGTGCGGTTTGCTCAACGATGCAGGGACACACATGTATGAATTGTGTGTGTGTGTGTGTGTGTGTGTGTGTGTGTGTGCGCGCGCTTACGCCTTGCAAGAGGAAGAAGTAACTTGATACCTTAGCATCCAAGAAAGCACTTTTCCTCTTGAAGATGATATTTTCATGAGAAATTGCTTTTCTCCTTTGAAGCTCCTTTCCACTAAGAAACACCTAAGCAACTAACCATTACAAATAAAGAGAGTTTTGCAATGGAATCAAGCCAATACAAATCTAAATCCTTACACTTTTTGTATCTAATTTGCTCATTGGTTTATGACATTTGTGCGAGTAGTGGGCGGGTAAAGTACCAGCGCAGTACCCATGTTTTAGGCAACATCCGAGACTTGTTCTCTGGTGCACGGTTGGTGCACGGGTGAAGCCCCACGCACTGAGCAAACTTCAACACCATCTCCTAGTGTGCGGGTAGTGCGTGGGTGAGGTACCAGCGTAGTACCTACACACTGAAGCCTTTGGTTACTCATTTGCACCATTTGATCCCTTTTTTTGCACAAAAGTCTAGATTTCCACTTCCAACACATGAATTGCACAGAATGTTTGCAGTCACAATAAAAGAGCCCATAAGACACACGAAAATGAGACAAAGGACACGGACATGAGGGCCAAAATATAGCACAATTTAGGCACGATCAATAATCTTCAAGTTTCATGATGGGCTCAATATTGAGTTTGATGAAGTAAGGGGGAGAGTTTTTGGCAAACAGCCTCTTCCCTCAATTGGCAAGGTATTTTTTGAAGTAAGAAGAGAGGAGAGCTGCAAGAATGTTATGCTTGGAAAAAAGGCCACCGGTGCACCTGTCGAAAACTCTGTATTGGCTACTTCTGATGAAAATGATAGTAAGGTTATCACCAATTAGCGAAAAACATATGACAAACCTCGAGTGTGTTGCAACTATTGCAACAAACCCCGTCATACTCGGGAAACCAACCAGAAGATTCATGGCAACCAGCAAATTGAAAAGGCAGCAAACCTAGTGAGAGACCTAACTGTGTATTTCCCTCTACAAATGAAGCTAAGACAAGTCCCTTCAGTAAAGAGTAGATAGATCATCTTCTTAAACTGCTAAAGTCCAATTCCTCATTTGGTATTCCTAGTGTTTCTTTGGCTCAAATAGGTAGTGAACCTCATGCTCTATCTTGTTATTAAAATTCCTCTACTCCTTGGATTATTGATTACGGTGCATCTAACCACATGACCAGTTTTTCTCATCTATGTAGAACTTATTCACCTTGTTCTGGAAATAAA
Organism: Acer yangbiense; assembly: GCA_008009225.1. Lineage (NCBI taxonomy): Eukaryota > Viridiplantae > Streptophyta > Magnoliopsida > Sapindales > Sapindaceae > Acer > Acer yangbiense. The sequence continues at coordinate 16,539,164 of CM017764.1, forward strand.
AAAAATTAGAATTGCCGATCGTAGTTTCTTGTCTATTGTAGGGAAAGGCTTAATAAAAATCTCAGAATATAGATCTTAAATATGTTCTCTATGTTCCTAAACTTTCCTGCAATCTTTTGTGTGTGGCCATTTTGAACACGTTTTTTCTTTCATTAGGAAATCGTGATTCAAAAGATGTTTGTTAGGTTTATAGTTTGTGTTGGCATAAATTCCATATCAAAACGTGTTTCTCTTGTAATGTTTAGTGGTTCGTATATTGAAGAATTAAGAAGACGAAGGATGTCTCAACCACAATTCATTCAAGAAGCCGGCATTTAAGAGATTTGTGCATAATTGTTCAACAAAGGTAATAAAGGACCTCATATCTCTTACAAGGCTAGGCACACACTCACACATAGCATTCTTGTGTGTTCCTTCATGATTAAACATCACTTATGTATTACTTTCACACACTTGACAAAATATGCTCATGCATTCATACTATATTGGTAATATTTTGTTTATTGCATTTTCTAGGACTATGTCTGGAAATTAGCATATGTGTGTGTATTTGTGCTTGTATGTTTTCATTTTTTTTGTATGTGGACTTGAACATGTTCTTATTTGATGTCTTATTGAGTTCCGGTCATTTCGGTTACTTATTCATGTAGTTTCGAGTCCAAACGATGTAGCTACGCTATTTTTCGTTCTCATTCGTTGAGTTGACTTCATCATCGTTTTCCGAGATGATTTCTCAACCATTTTTCAAAGTTGTGTAGTCGTCGTCGTGCGTAAGAGAGTCACGGTTCGTAATCTGAAAAAGGATTCGAAATCGGAGTTCGGATGCCCAAGATATGGGCTGAAGAACCAAGGGAGCACGTGAGAGAGGCAGTAGGCCGTGAGGCCACTTGGCCCAACCGTGAGGGAGGCCGTGGGCCCCACGGCCAAGGGGGCTCTCTGCCCCCGTGAGGCCCACGCGCCCCCCACGGCCTTGGGTGATGTGGCCTCACCTCATTGGCCTGGAATCTCTTCTCTCTCCTCCTTATATCTTCCCTCCATCTCTCTCCATTTGATTTTTTTTAAGAAGAAAAAGTTGTAAATTCCCGTCGGTCCTCCCCTCTGAATTTTCTCATCTTCCAAACATCATATCTCCCTCATCCGGAGTCGGATTTGAGTGATTCAAATTGGAGAACGTTTGTAATTGAGTCCTCTATCATTTCTGAGTGGTTTGGTAGCTGATTGATTGAGTTTTCTGGTGGTTACACACTGAAATCCGAACCAGCTGTTGAATCAAAGGTATTGGACTAATCTTTGGGATTTCTTTCTTTTCAACCTTCAATTTGCTTGGGGTTTCTTCTTCTATATCTATGTTTATGTTTGGTAAAAGCTATTGAGAAAGGTAACTTGATAATCATTCTAATTGAAAGTCAATTTATAGACAAATGTGGACTAGTTTCTATGATTCTAGGTTTTTCACATGTTTGTGAGTTGTATTGTGATTAGAATGGCATCTTAGGTTATTTGTGACTTGATTGAATCAATTTTGTGATAAATGACTTTGAGATTTGATTTGATCCTTTGATTGATGAAATCTAGGATTTGTGTATTTGTTTGTGTTCTAGAGCAATCTAAGATTTGATTGATTTATATCTTGAATCTTTGCTCTATAATTTTGTCTAGAATATTGATTGATTAAATCTCATATATCTAGCATTTTATTGTATGTTGATTGCGTCTTGAACTTGTACTTCATGAATATATTTTGATTCAAGTGTTGTATATGTGAATGAGACTTTGAGCTTATGTGTTTGGTGTTTCACATGCTTTAGGTTTTATTCTTGTATTTTGCATCTAGACTTTATTACTTGTGATATCACATGTTTAGGTCTATTTGTACTATAGAATGTATTGATCACATGTTCTATGTTGATTTGATTGTTTGCATCATTTGCATTCACATGATCACACTAGGAAGTCCTTGTAAAAGGCATGGAGTCTTGGTTAGAGTCGGGATGACTTGGATAGCCAAGCAAGAAGACTTGCCTAGAGTCGGGATGACTCTGATAGGTAAGCAAGAAGTCATGGCTAGAGTCGGGAGGACTCGGATAGTCATGCATGGGAGGCTCCCTAGAGGCATGAGTGCCTTGGATAGAGAGTTGACTATTTTATTGGTAGGCCTAGGCGTATGGTTAGACATAGACTCCGATAGAGTGAGGTACACGGGAGGTGTATGCACTCTTGAGGAATTTCTAATCTACCATCGATGTTGGTTTTGTGTGGTGTCCAATATATGGTGGTTTCGCATCATTGAGGGATTTTACTCTTTCCAATAGGGTTGGGTAGGCTTAGACTTCACTAGGTTGGGTGAGCTAAAGATTGGTCACTTTGTGAATGTTCTATGTTTACTTTCCAATAATATAGTACCCAATGGTTGTAGTTCAACCCGTGGATGTTTTTTCCTTGGAGGTTTTACCGCGTTAAAAATCTTTTGTGTTAATTCTTCTTATCTCTATCTCTTATATTTTAATTGTATATTTTTATTATCTTGTTTCATAGTATTCACTTATGATGTATTGTGAAGCAAGACTTTGTATAGTGTGATTAGTGAATTCATTTTATTGATCAATTTTATTTCTATGATTCTTTTGTATATTGTATTTGTGTATATTGATATTTGATCACTCTTGTAACTCATTGAACATATAGTGAAATACAAGTATTCTTTGTTGTTATACTTATTTGTTTGTTTACCTCATACAACTTGATGATGTATGTAGACCATGCTTATATGATTACCTATTCATATTGTCTATATATGTTGTTTTTTTCTTAGTATGTTTGTTGTATGTAAGGCAACCTTGAGGGACAAACGAAAGTTTGTTCAAGGGATTGAAAAAGGCGTAAAAACCTATTCACCCCCCCTCTAGGTATGCCTTAAGCAATTTAACTACGTTTGTATACTTTCAATGTTTATAAGAAATTCCTAGGCAATGTGCTCTAAGTTTTAAAAACTAGTAAAGCGGTAAGCTAAGGATTCGTTCCACAGGGATTAGGATAGATTAATCAATTTGCTGTCTAATCTAAGTTAGTCTAACTAATGTGCAAGAAAATAAATCATGGTAAGTTGGATAGTGTATGGTTTGAGAAACCATCAAACAATGCATGTAAAGTAAATGACAAAAATATAAAGAGAATATGAATGGAGATAGGAATCCAATACCAACAATACTAGATAAGAGAATGGGTTTAAACAATTAATAAGAAGTCTAGGAAAATGATAGAGTAACTAATGGACTTTGAGCAATTCATACATGGCTTCATTAACGTACGATCCACACAATCAAGGACCGATCTCATTCGGAAGTGTGTTTAGGCCATTACTACGAAACCTAAACAACTTCCCACCAAAATGCTTAACGGATTAAGGTGATGGGGTCAAGGTGGGATCGGTTAGTGATGATCAAAGGCCTAGGCAATTGCGGTTGATATGCCCTTCAACAACCTATCCTATTCACTATGTGCTACAATCAATTAAGTGTGTTAATAACTCAATCAATTTTATCTCAAGTAAATCCTACAACATATTGCAATCAACAAGTGTGTCAATAACTTAATCAATCACATAAGAGCAAGATCTAATTAAAAAGTAAATAAAACTATAATTATGTAAACATAATATTCATAAATACTCGTTGTCCAAGAGTTTCTCAAATCATCCCCCTAGAATGGGGGTTTAATTACACATAAACCCAAACAAAAAATGAAAGTAAAATGTAAAGAAATCACCCTTGGGTCTCTCTTGTAAGTTTGATCTATCCTTGAGCTTCCTTGTTGATCCTAGTACAAAGATTGGGTGATGAGGATATGTCTAGATATGTGGAGACAAATGGAATGTGACAAAGGAAATGGGTGTAGAAGATGGGTAGAGAGGAGTGATTTGGGTGAAGTAATCTAGATGTTTGTTGATAAGATTGGAGATGAGAAAATGGAGAGATTTTGAATGGTGGAAGATGGGATTCTTCTTGTTGTAAGGATTCCCATATCTTGATTGGCTTATTTCGTGGACAAACCACATATTGGGGATTCATTGTAAGGTTAGCTTAGGTATTGGTGTTCAAGTTAAATGCCCTTTGAAGACCTCATCATTGATAAGCACCAAAGGTAAATCTCTATGTGCTTGATTTGCTTTGAAAAGATTTAGTGCACACACACACATTCAATGCATTTCCATACTTTGTGTATTTTGTGTGTCCTTATGTGTGTACATTCATGTTTATATAATATCTCTTCTTTCATATTTTGTTGATTGCATCTAGTAGTTCAAATGCCATGACATGATTAGAACTTGGTTGCATTGTGTATGAATGGGCGCTGTTCACCCACCCTACAAGCTCTCTTCGAACAGCGGCCCAAAAAGGGGAAAGAGCAAATTTGCTCTTAACCGCTCTACACCCGCTCTACGTAGAGCGGGTGAACAGCGGTGCCACTGGTGATGTTTTTCACACTTGATGGTCCGCCTAAAAACTGCTCTACGAACAACGGGTGAAGGGCGGCTCTCCAGACCCTAGAGCAACCGCACCTAGGTCGCCTGAAATTCGCCTTACGTAAGGCGGTCACGAAGAACTTTGTTCTTCATTTCCTAGGTGAACCGTTGTTCATCCACCCTACATAGAGCGGGTGAACAATGGTCAAGGCATATGTTTTGCATACTTTTCAAAACGTCGTCATTTCTATATGATACACTATATATATGCCTCTTTCATTTTAGGTTGAGTTAGAGAGTTCAAAATCATATTTTTACTTAGCATATTTTTCCAAGAGAAAAATTTCACTAAAGAACTCACCTTTGATTACTCAAACACTTTTCCATGATCATCAATCATTATCTAGCATCATCCTTGATCATCTAGATGTCATTTTGCATGGGTTTTTCAACACACTTTGCTTGGTAAGTTTTTCACTAATATCTTACATATATTGTGTCTTTCTTAACAAGCAATCTCATTTATCACTTGTATGTTATTCATATATATGTTAGATACAAGATTGAGATTAGTGTATTGACTGTTTGAGAGTTGTATTGTGATAGCTATCTAGGTTTTCATAATCTATGTTTAGCTAAGCTATTTGACATGTCATTTAGCTCTTGATATCTAGGATTGATTTAATTGTTATATCATCATCCTAGATAAGCATTTAAGGTTCCCTAGCCTTATTTGTTATTTGAATATCATCATATATTCACATATGTTGCATAATCTCTTCATTGATAATTAAGACTTATGGCTAAGAGTGCTTAGGTCACAAGCAAATTGGACTAGAGCCACTTTTAAAGGCCCACGTGGTAGAAGTGGGGAGTTATTGACCGGAGTGTTAGACGAGGTCTACATAGGTTGTAAACTCCATTTCAATTAGTGGATTTTGAATTTCGAGGTTCGAGTGTGGCGCACTAAACAGCCCGTGGTTTTTCCCAGTGGTTGGGTTTCCACGTATATATCAAGTGTTATTTAATTTCCGCACCATATTACACTTGCTATATTATATTGACTATTAGGGGTATTTTTGTAATCTTGACTATACACGAAAATTGGGTAAAATTAGTTAAAATCTATTCACCCCCCCCCCCCCCCCCCCTCCCCCCCCTCTATATAATATTGTACACACCGTTAATTTGTTTCACTTGTTATCTATAAAAATGGTGTATTTATATGTTGTGGAGGCTAGGGTACGAAATAGGTATGAAAGGACAACATTACCCCTCTAAAATGGCTTGAAAACGACCCATTCGCTGTGCTGGAGAGTGCAGTTCGTAGTTACGTCGCGGGTAGTTCGTGGTTCATTGCGCAACGGTTACAAAAATGGGTATAACTTCTTCTATAAGACTCGGAATCGTAATCGGTAAAAACCACTAGAAACTAGACTTCTGGGACGTTCCGAATATATTTAAACCAAAATGTGGTTCGATTTGAGGTGAGAGATATGACCCTTTGAAGTTGGATAATCTGCACACACATTTTATAATTTCACCCTCCATCTCTATGTCGCGGTGTCAGAATCGTGATACTTTAGTCGCGACATTGATCGGGGTATAAAAGTACCTATTTTATACCCCTAATTCCTATTACTTTATGCTTGTTTCTCGGGTAAAACCGGATATTTAATGGATTAAATAAGTGATTCAGGTAAATAGGGAAGCTCAGGGGCATGGTTGTCATTTTGGACAAATCAGGGGCTAAAGTGAAAAATTCGGGACTTTATTGAATATTATGTGATTTGGGGAGAGTCCAAGGGAGCTATATGTAATTTGCCAGCCAAAGAAGGGTCAACCTGCCACGTCACACATCAAAACGGCGTTGTTTTGGGCTGCACGCGTGATGCTAACGCAAGGATGACATCACGTCGTCCGACCCTAACCTTCAGCAGCCCTACCGACGACCCGACTTGACTCGTGACGAGACTCGATAATAACCCGGCCTTTTTCGACCCGTTTCCGATGCTTTTTCTAGCCAATCTCCGCTCAGATCGACGACCAACATCATCCTGGTCACGATGGACCCACTTTCAAGCCTCCATGCACAAGTTTGTCCTCTCCTCAAAGTCTCCAAAACTCCATGGAAATGCAAGCTTGCAAGCTCACTTCTAGTGGGTTATTTCACACGCAAAGATGTCTAAAACCGCAAGAACACCACGAGTTCATGCCGAGGGAAAGTTCTCGCGACGCAGAAGGTCCAAACTTGCGGCCAAACTCCATTTTTCCTCCGTGAGTTCCGCTGACGAGCAAGAACCCGCGGAACAAGGGATCCAAACCCGCGGGAACGACCGACTTAAAAGATTTGAACGTCCAAACCTTGCCCAAACTATTCCCCATATAAATATACCTCTTTTGTTACCTTAAACACAATCCCTAATATCCAAAATACCTTAGAATTACTTACAATAAACCTACAATAGCTTAGAATAAACTCTCACCAAACTTCACTTAGCTTGTAACTAGAGTTAAGGTGGTTTTCCAGCCACCAATCTTGATCCAAGGCATCCACATATTGATTCTAAGCTTGGGGAAGCAAGATGAGTGAGCTAGCTTGAAAACTACACCAAGATTATTGGGTTGTCTCTATTGTCTCTCTTATTTCCTTAGTTTGTTGTTAATATGTAATTAAATAGTTATGTTAAGGATTTGGTGTATTTATGTATTATTATCTATGAGACTAGTTGTATCTATTATTTGAATTGAGCTTTAATTGATATATGCTTGTTAATTAATTAATTCAATTGTTAACTTGCAAAATAGGATTTACTTTATTAATGCAAACCTTGCTTAATTTACTTAACCTATAATTGAATTAATTGTTATCAACTAGTAATTGGATAATTGCATGATTCATTATCTCCCTAACATATCTCATTATCACTCTTGCATAACCCCTTGCATGAGTTGGTAATTAGTTTAGATAGTTAATGTTAACTTAGATATTTTAGTTGGTAAGCTTAGTGATAATTAGTTAATTGCCTAAGGGAATGACAACCCTTAGTTGTAGTTAGATTTAGTTAACTTAGTGGTAATTAGATTAAGGCCTTCTTAGCGTAATCTTAGATTAGTTAGTTAATTTGCTTTTGACAATCTCCATTTACTTTCTTGCATGTATTTAGTGTAAATAGATTGTATATATATATCTAAGACTTAGAACTGACTTAAGGTAAACACCTCCTCATTGGGAACGATACCCTTACTTGTAACCACTATACGTGGCGAACGATTCGTATACTTGCGAAAGGGTAAAAACTCACGCGCCATATCATTTACCATAGTTTATAGAACTACCACAAGTGCCGATCAAGTTTTTGGCGCCGCTGCCGGGGAGGCGTATTATCTTTTGTTAGTTTTAGTGTTAGTTTTATTTTCGTTATTTGTAGTTTAATTTTTTATTGTTCATATCGTATCTTGTTCGATTTGATTTTTGTTTGTTTGGTTTTTCAGGATTTGGATTAACATGGAGAACCTTACCAATGTGCCCGTTACTTAAAGGCTTATAAAGGACTTTGCTTTGCCGATTATGGGAGCTCAACCGTCAGGAATTCTATTGAGTGATTTGCAACGAAGCTACGAGTTGAAGAGTTCTCATTTCAACACACTTCCAGTCTTCCGAGGTGAAACGGATGAGGATTCCCTTTAATTCATGAAGGAGTACTACAATGCCGTGACTACCATCCGACTCAGAGAGCTCACGGAAGATCAGTTGAGGATGAGATGCTTCCCGTACTGCATTGTAAGGTTCCCATTTGTTGATTGGCTCATTTCGTGGACAAACCACATGTTAGGGTTCTTTGTAAGGGTAGCCTAGGTATCGGGTTTATTGTTCGAAGCCGTTTGAAGACCTCGTATTGATAAGCACCGAAGGTATATTTCTTTGTGCTTACTTGTCTTGAAGAGATAGTTGCACACACTCACAACTCATGCATTTGTTTAATACTTGTATGTTATGTGTCTTATTTTTTGTGCATTAATGTTCATTAACATCTCTTCTTGCATGTTAGTTTGATTGCATCTTGCATATCCAATTGCCTTGTCATGCTTAGACTTAGGATTGTATTTTTGCATTGGGCGCTATAGGGAAAAATCGAGTGCACGCAGCGGAAGCGAGACTAAAAATAGAGTTAGTATAGTTTAAAATTTTTCCATAATTTGAACCTTAACCCTCTAATTAATTAAACATATATATATACTAAAAGTATCATACCTTTGTCGCGTGATCCGATTGACATTGCGTCGATGGTAATCTGCAAGATCTTCCAATCCAATCACGAACGTGAATCACCTAGGAGCATGGTCTCCCTTCTCTTTGAATTGTGTACCTGAGGATGGGTAACAAAACTTTTTCATTTTCGTTAGTCACAAAACCTCCAAAAGATAACAAAGAACGTTCCGGTCACTTTTGAATTCTCAATCAAATGATCGAAACTCGCGTGAACCTTATTCGAAGTTGTGCACAAAGCCTATTGATGTATAAGCTACTAGTGCACTATCGAAGTAAAACGATCTCTTCTCTTTTTCTCTCTTGGCCGAATTATCACACTAATCTCTAGAGTTGGATATTATTTTTCTCTAGCAAAAGAAAAATATTCTCAAGCAAAAGACCTAGGGTTCTTGAATTCTATACAAAGAATATATGCTTATTAGCCGTAGAATGCTCTTTTTTCCAAATATATATATTAGGTCTATTTTATAAAAGCTGCACCATATTAAAAATATATATATATATATATATATATATATATATATAGCGCATTATGCATGCATATCTATATATTGCGGATTCTGCATGCCTTTTATATTCTATATATATTGCGGTTTCTGCATGCCTCATATATTATATATATGACCATGCACAATATATGTTGAAAGTCCTAGAGGCGTGTTCAATATAAAGCTAGAGGGGGGGTGAATAGATTTTATCTAATTGTTACCCAATTTTCGCATGCAAGTCAATTTTACGAAAATACCCCTAGCAAGTCAACAAAACATACAAGTGTAATAAGATGCGGAAACAGTAAATGACACTTGATGTATACGTGGAAAACCCAACCACTGGGAAAAACCACGGGCTGTTAAGTGCGCCACACTCGGACCTCGAAATCCACTATATGAAAAGACGGTTACACCCTCAAGTGATTCTCGGACCCTCACCCTAGATAACCTCAGGCTATGGACACTACCAATCGCCACTCTTGGTTCAATCCCTAGTGATATCCCCTGATACACTACTCTTGGCGTGAGCACCCTCTAATCTACCACGCGGGCCTTTTACAGCGGCTCTAGTCCAATTTGCTTGCGTTCTAAGCAACCTAATCCCGGATGCTACACACAAGACTTACTTTCTCTTTGAAGAGAATACAACCCTATGTGAATATATATGAATATTCAATAAATGCAATAAGAGCTAGGGTACTCTAAATGCTTATCTAGGATGATGATATATTCAATTTAAATCAACCCTAGATATCAATTGCTAAATGACATGTCAAATAGCATAGATGATCATAGATTATAAAAACCTAGATATCTATCAAAAACAATACTCAATTAATTCATCACAAATAATCTCTTTTCTTGTATTTAACATATGATCTAAAACATACAAGTAATTTAAAAGAGATGGCTTGGTATTTAAAATACTACAATAAGATGAAATTAATCAAAATCTTACCAAGCAAGTTGTGATGATGCAAACCCATACATGGATGCACTCTATATAGACATAGGAGATGCAATATGAAACTTGATGCAAAAGGGGTTTGATTTGAGTGGTTAAAGTTGAGTTCTTGATTTGATTTTCTCTCAAAATCTATCTTTGAAGATTAGGGTTCTTAAGAGTCAAAGAACTGATTCAGATAATGAGAAAGTGTGATATTTATAGACATCAAGAACAGGGCAAGTGAAAAGACAATTTTGCCCCTGAAACGCACCGTTCGGCGGTTTCAATCGGCGGCCAGGCCGCCGATGACGACCGCCGAATTGAGCTCGTGAAGAACAGAGCATTAACGGCGGTTTCATTCGGCGGTATCGTGACCGCTGATACAACCGCCGAATCAAACCCGAGAGATTAAAATCGATCAGGTATGAACGGCGGTTTCGAACGGCGATCGTGACCGCCGATCTTGACCGCATAATTGCTTCAGACCAATCTGGACTGAAACGGCGGTTTCATTCGGCGGCCAGGCCGCCGATAATAACCGCCGATCACCAACAATGGTGAAAACCAAGGAGAAGCCAAGGGCATTCTCCATAGGCGGTCTTCGCGCGAAACCAAGCACTAATTAGTGCAAGCGCGGACGTTTCCGAACAATGTCGGGAAACGAATTATAAGGCACATATACACACAACAAGATATATCAACCAATGTGCTAGTGTGTAAAGTGACATGTGAAGAGATGCACATAAAAATAAGCAAGTATGCAATCATAGCAAGAATGCTAAGTGAGTGTGTGCTACTAAATCTCTTCAAAGAAAAACAAGCACAAGAGATTATACCTTTGGCGTGCTTGTATCTTGAGGTCATGGAAGGGCCTTTGATCTTCAACACTAAACACTAGACTACCCTTACATTCAAAACCCCAACATGTGGTTTGACCACGAAATAAGCCAATCAACAAAACGGGAATCCTTACAATCTCCCCCTTTGGCTATTTCGTGACAAAACCACCACTCACATTGATTCCTCACAACTTAATAGAAACTACGGGTCTACGATGATTTTCTACTTTACAAAGAGATAAGATAAATGGTCTTGAAGTCTTCAATCTCAAGTAGAACAATCAATCCCTGAAAACACAGTTTCTATACTTTCCAATACAAGAAAAGGTGAGATGAATCAAGTGAGATAAAACAAGCATTTGCATTTAAGAATTTGAGTACAACATCATGCAATGTATGAATGTGCAAATGCTCCCCCTCAAAGGGTTACTCCCCCTCAATTAGTATTCTCCCCAACATGCACAATTGCTACTACAATTTGCAACTCCCCTTACCACACCATACTCCCCCTTTTTGTCATGATATAGACAAGGGAGTAGTCCCCAACCGGGTCACTCAAGGCAAAGAGAGATAGTAGCATTCTAGTATATGCATAATCAATATAAGTCACTTTATGCAATCTCAATTTATTGGAGAGAAACAAGGAGATTTATTTAAATAAAATGTGTGAATCAAAAAATTGCTTTGCATACAAGACATGTAGCATTTAAGTCCAAAATATCATGGTATTTGGCAAAGCAAATGACAAAGGTTTTCAATATGAATTCAAACCAATTTCACCAAAGTCAAGAGAGAAGCAAGGATATAGGTTTTCATTGATTTCAATTTAAGAACAACTATATCCAACTTTATAAGCTAAACATGTCATGAGCGACTTTGCACCCTACTTGATTTTTCCGGATAAGATATCCGTATGATAGTAGACATGTTCAACCAATAAAGAAAGAGAGACATTTGGATTGTAAAATCCTTGAATGGATACAAGATCCTTTTTCATTTGAGTCTCATAAGCTTTTTCACACATTATTTGCAGTTAAGAAATGCAATCATCAAAACATGCTTTTCAAGATTAGCATTTAGCATGTCATTTTAGCAATCATCATGTCATGGAGATCATTATAGGTCATTCAAATTTTATCCTATGTATATATCTCCTAGTCCAAAAATGCATGTTTGAACATAAATATGACATGGATTGCAATACAAGCATTGATCACACTTATTAAATAGAAAATATGTATACATAGTGTAACCAAGCTAACTCAAGCAACAAAAAGAGAAGCATAAGATATTTCAAATTTTTTGCAAGTGACTAGATGCAAAATAGCTCTCTTTGCTTAAGTTCCCCATATGGGGTCAAATTTCCATACCACTTCAAAGAAGGGTATGAGGTCCTATGGACCTACCAAGTCCTTTGGACTTGGATGAACCTATTTGAGACTTGTTAGTCTCGTAGCAAGCGGGTTCATTCTTATTACTCCACTTAGGTGACACTAAATCAATCCTAGTGGACAAAGGTTCTAGAGTACAAGATGAAAAAGGATCATGCACATGATTTTCTTCCTTTTATGAAGCATCTTAGCTCTAGCCTTTTTCTTGTCAATCATGCTTTTAGCTCTACACATTTCAATGTAATGCAAGCAACTTGGTCTAATATGACCAACAATACCACAAAAATGACAAGTGGGAATAAAGTTAGGAATCATACCATTCCCTTTAGCATGGATAGGAGCTTTCCCTTGTCGTTGTGGTTGTCTTGGTTGTTGGATCGGATCTCTCCTCTTTTGTTGAAAACCAAGATGAGGTTGCTTGCTTGTCTGAGCTTGCATGATTGAACTCTTCCCATTGTGTTTTTGAGTTTGAGGGAAGATAGTGTGAGGAGCCCTTTGGGTGTGAGCTTGAGCTTGACCTTTTGGTGCCTCAACCACTTGGGCACTTCTTGAACACTCTCCTAGGTCACTCTTCTTCCTAGGTTGTTGAGGAGGAGGGGACATATTGAAGTCCATGTTCATGGCACAGGATGTCTTGCTTGTGGAGGAGGCATCCGTGTCATCAATGTAGCCAAGACCTCTCTTGTCACTTGGCTTTCTTCCAACTCCCAACATGTGGTCAAGCTTCTTGGTGCTTGAAGTCATCTTAGCCATTAAGACCTTAACTTCTTCAAGCTCTCTTTCTAGCTCTTCTTCTCTCCTCTTAGATAATGCTAAGTCTTCTTTTAGCTTATCTTCATCCGCCATGGATCTCACCACTTCTTCACACAAGTGGTCTACTAGTGTTGAAAGCTCTAGATTCTCTTCTTTTAATCTTCTAATTTCTTCCTTGTTCCTCATCATTGAGCTCTCAACTTTGACTTTGTAGTCATTAAGATCCATACACTCCACACTTCCATTTATGGAGTTAGATGACAAATATTCAACACTTGTGTCATCTCCTCTAATCTCCATTTCACCAATGGAGTCATCTCCTTCATCAAGATCATCAAATTTTTCTCTTGATGAGGAAAGAGCCAAATCCCTATGAGTAGCTACACCAACTACTTCTATACCTTGTTCTTCTTGGGGATCACAAGGAAAAGCAACTTTGCCATCTTCTTCAACTTCTACACTCTTGGCTCCAAATTCCGTGTAGATGATGGCAAGTTCTTCATCACTTGAAGGATTTTCGTCATCTTCATATTTATCCCATAAGGTGGCCTTCGCCTTCCCTTTTCTTCTATCCTTCAAGTTTCCACACTCCGGGGAGAAATGCCCGAATCCTCCACATTCGTAGCACTGAATCCCCTCTCTTGAAGACACTCCTTGGTTTGGCTTGTTAATGAGTCCCATGTCTTCAATTGAGATACCCTCCTTCTTGTCATGCTTCGAAGTCTCCAAAGCAATTTTCTTCTTCTTCTTCTTAGGAGGTGCGGTGGTCAACTTCTTCTTAGGAGGTGAGGTGGTTAAATTCACAAATCTCCTAAATCTCTCTAGTAAGAGAGGCATCTCCTCAATGGAGTCAATTTCTTCTCTCACAAAATCACTCATAGTGTTTGCGTTGAATGAATGCAAATGAGAAGAATGCAAAATGTATGAAGAAATCAAACAAACATACAAAATGCAAAAACACACCAAAATGAGCTAGGATCACCTATGTATGTCTAGGAACCCGCTCTGATACCAATTGAAAGTCCTAGAGGCGTGTTCAATATAAAGCTAGAGGGGGGGTGAATAGATTTTATCTAATTGTTACCCAATTTTCGCATGCAAGTCAATTTTACGAAAATACCCCTAGCAAGTCAACAAAACATACAAGTGTAATAAGATGCGGAAATAGTAAATGACACTTGATGTATACGTGGAAAACCCAACCACTGGGAAAAACCACGGGCTGTTAAGTGCGCCACACTCGGACCTCGAAATCCACTATATGAAAAGACGGTTACACCCTCAAGTGATTCTCGGACCCTCACCCTAGATAACCTCAGGCTATGGACACTACCAATCGCCACTCTTGGTTCAATCCCTAGTGATATCCCCTGATACACTACTCTTGGCGTGAGCACCCTCTAATCTACCACGCGGGCCTTTTACAGCGGCTCTAGTCCAATTTGCTTGCGTTCTAAGCAACCTAATCCCGGATGCTACACACAAGACTTACTTTCTCTTTGAAGAGAATACAACCCTATGTGAATATATATGAATATTCAATAAATGCAATAAGAGCTAGGGTACTCTAAATGCTTATCTAGGATGATGATATATTCAATTTAAATCAACCCTAGATATCAATTGCTAAATGACATGTCAAATAGCATAGATGATCATAGATTATAAAAACCTAGATATCTATCAAAAACAACACTCAATTAATTCATCACAAATAATCTCTTTTCTTGTATTTAACATATGATCTAAAACATACAAGTAATTTAAAAGAGATGGCTTGGTATTTAAAATACTACAATAAGATGAAATTAATCAAAATCTTACCAAGCAAGTTGTGATGATGCAAACCCATACATGGATGCACTCTATATAGACATAGGAGATGCAATATGAAACTTGATGCAAAAGGGGTTTGATTTGAGTGGTTAAAGTTGAGTTCTTGATTTGATTTTCTCTCAAAATCTATCTTTGAAGATTAGGGTTCTTAAGAGTCAAAGAACTGATTCAGATAATGAGAAAGTGTGATATTTATAGACATCAAGAACAGGGCAAGTGAAAAGACAATTTTGCCCCTGAAACGCACCGTTCGGCGGTTTCAATCGGCGGCCAGGCCGCCGATGACGACCGCCGAATTGAGCTCGTGAAGAACAGAGCATTAACGGCGATTTCATTCGGCGGTATCGTGACCGCCGATACAACCGCCGAATCAAACCCGAGAGATTAAAATCGATCAGGTATGAACGGCGGTTTCGAACGGCGGTCGTGACCGCCAATCTTGACCGCATAATTGCTTCAGACCAATCTGGAATGAAACGGCGGTTTCATTCGGCCGCCAGGCCGCCGATAATAACCGCCGATCACCAACAATGGTGAAAACCAAGGAGAAGCCAAGGGCATTCTCCATAGGCGGTCTTCGCGCGAAACCAAGCACTAATTAGTGCAAGCGCGGACGTTTCCGAACAATGTCGGGAAACGAATTATAAGGCACATATACACACAACAAGATATATCAACCAATGTGCTAGTGTGTAAAGTGACATGTGAAGAGATGCACATAAAAATAAGCAAGTATGCAATCATAACAAGAATGCTAAGTGAGTGTGTGCTACTAAATCTCTTCAAAGAAAAACAAGCACAAGAGATTATACCTTTGGCGTGCTTGTATCTTGAGGTCATGGAAGGGCCTTTGATCTTCAACACTAAACACTAGACTACCCTTACATTCAAAACCCCAACATGTGGTTTGACCACGAAATAAGCCAATCAACAAAACGGGAATCCTTACATATGTCTTGTGTGATAATCTTGCACAGTATATTATATATGTCTTGTGCACCATATATTATATATATTTGACAGAATAAATATATATATATATATATATATATCTATATATTCCGGCAATTAATTGCCATATATATTTCATATATATTTATACATTGAGGCCGAAATCCTTTACCATGTAAGATTTGTGTCTTTTGACTTAAATCCTAACCCTAGGTAGATTTCCTTAGAATTCCAAACCCTAATCCAACTCTTTAGTGTATTTGTGACTATATCAAAGACTTCCTTATTTGACTAGATAAATAAATCCCTTATTTATCTACTTACCAAATAAAGTCTTTTATTTTATTTATACTACCACAATAGTATACTACTAAGAACATATTTCCTAGTCAGAAAAAGATTTTGATTTTTAATTAAATAATTAATTAATCAATTAATTAATTTCCATTTAATCAAATAATAAAAATAAAACAATATAATATCATATATATATCTCGGCCATGTGCCATATATATTAATATATATATATATATATATATATATATTGTTTTTCTATTTTATTAAATCCATTGGACCTTAATAAAAGGCCCACATATGAACCAGACCCATTCTTACTAAAAGAAACAAGCCCACATGCCTTTCATTAATATATTAATATAATTGATCAGCCCATTAAATAAATAATGTACAAATTATATTCTTTATATATTAAATACAATTCTAGATGGACCCATAAATTGGTCCGGTAGAATATATCAAGTGATCCATACAAGTCCGTGTGGATTGGGGATCTTGGCGGGCCTATCTAAATTTAAGCTCCAATAGACATAACCCAATCACAATCAACAAATGATTCACTTAGGTTCAATCTATTAATTTTAGTTCATTCCACTAAAGAACTAAAATTGCACTCTTAAATAAAGATGGAATAAGTAAATGATTCTTATTCATACCCTAGACAATCTTATAAGAGATGGTGTATCCTCGTGAAGAATATCAGTAATCGCCAAGAGCTCATAGACCGCCTATAGCTCTTCAAGTTACCATATTTCCTCATATGACCACATTTTGAACTTGGATATTTTGACTTGTCCAGAAGCCATGTTTCAATAGACACTATTGAAAACTTAACGTTAAGATTTAATATCCAATACCTCAAAACATCCATATGATGATATTCTACTCTCATTTAATAAATGGAGCCACGATGTCCATATCTATAAATGAAGTCCTCTATCGATTAACAAATGAATACCACAAAACTATCGAGGATAGACTATGCTATATAATCGTACTCATTGATAACTCAAATGATAACACTTGCAACCATAAGTCCATCATTTATCTCAGGATTAAGATAGACTCTCCGATTGTCCTGATAATGAAAAGACTTTTATCTACTGACGGTTCTAGATAAAGTATTTCATTGTGATCCAGTTCAATGCACCTAGTGCACTAGATCTTTTACTCAAAGCCACTTTGATGATTTTAGACTCATCATAACACATTTGATCCCACTCAAATGCCAGTAAAAGAATCTACAACTTTAACAAGATAAAGGTGCCCAACCTTTAACTTAAGTTGTGAACATTATTCAAGACTAACTAAAGAATTGTGTCTACCACATACATATCCAGATGTACGAACAATTCTTCTTTTCTCATAGTCTTTTGACCTTATGATTATTTACTTTTGACAATTATAATATTCAAACTATAAATGCTATAAGATTTGTTAAACCAGAAATCACATTATTAATATGAATAGATTGTCAAAAACACTATTACACTCTTTGCTATTGAGCATAATCCTAACAATCTCCTACTTGCGCTATAGCAAATGTGTCATATCTCTCATTCCCATGTACCCCTATATACAATTTCCCTTAAAAGATGATACTTCCTTTCAATGTGTTTTCCTCTCTTAAGACTTCTTGGTTCTTTCGAATTAGCCACTGCTCCACTGTTGTCACAGTAGATAGTGTTCAGCTTATTCGCACTGGGAACCACTTCCAAGTCAATCAAGAATTGGCGGAGCCAAACAGCCTCTTTGGTAGCCTCGCATGCAGCAACATACTCAGCTTCCATGGTGGAATCAACAATACATGATTGCTTGATACTCCTTCATATGACTGCTCCTCCTCCAATAGTTAACACAGATCCTGATGTGGATTTTCTGGAGTCAGAATCTGATTGGAAATCAGAATCTGTATACCCTACGAGAATCAAATCCCCTCCAGAGTATACAAGCATATTATCTCTCGTTCTCTTGAGATACTTGAAAATATGCTTGACTGCCGTTCAATGATCAGGACCAGGTTTCGATTGAAACCTGCTAACTATGCCAACAGCAAAACAAATATCTGGTCTAGTGCAAAGCATTGCATACATGAGACTTCCAACTGCCGAGGCATATGGAACTCTACTCATGAATAGCTCTTCATGCTCATTCTTAGGAACTTGCTCCTTAGAAAGTTTGATTCCATGTCTGAAAGGTAACATACCTTTCTTGGAATCCTGCATGGAAAACCTAGACAAGATTTTGTCTATGTATGAAGCTTGGGATAATGCAATCATTTTATTCTTTCTATCCCTTATTACTTGGATACCTAGAATAAAACTTGCTTCTCCTAAGTCCTTCATATCAAATTGTTTTGCTAACCATTCTTTTACTGATGTCAATACACCTACATCGTTTCCAATGAGTAGTATATCATCAACATAAAGAATCAGGAAAACCAACTTGTCGCCCTTAATCCTCTTGTATACACAAGGTTCGTCAAGATTCTGAATAAATCCAAAACCTTTCACAGCTTGATTGAACCTTATGTTTCAGAATCTGGATGCTTGCTTTAATCCATATATGGATTTCTGCAACTTGCATACCTTTTCCATTTGGCCCTTTTCAATGAATCCTTCTGGTTGCATCATGTAGATGCTTTCGTCAAGACTTCCATTAAGGAAAGCTGTCTTGACGTCCATTTGCCAAATCTCTAGATCTAAAGATGCTGCAATGGACAAAAGTATCCTAATGGATTTAAGCATGGCCACAGGAGAGAAGGTTTCCTTGTAATCGATACCTTCTTTCTGTGTATACCCTTTAGCTACCAATCTAGCTTTAAAGGTTTCCACCTTTCCATCTATACCTCTTTTCCTCTTGTATACCCACTTGCACCCAATGGGTTTTATCCCTTTAGGCAAGTCTACAGAGACCAGACTTTGTTATCGAACATAGATTCAATCTCAGATTGCACTGCCTTTTGCCAATGGCGACTATCAACATCCTCCATTGCTTCCTTATACGTGTAGGGATCATCGTCGTCCGGGAGATTCTCCACTGATTCTCCCAGACCGATGTATCTTTCAGGTTGTGTTCTAACCCTCCCACTACGATGAGGAATGGCAAGTTGTTGATCTTATGTTGGATCGGAACTTACAATTGGGTTAGGTTGTGTAACCTCTCGTGGAATTGTATCTCCTGACATCTCATTCAAGACAATTCTACTTCTAGGTACAAAGTCATTCATTTAGTCCTTTTCCAGAAATTTAGCATTTGTCGAAACAAATACTTTAAGATCTGAAGGACTATAAAAATAATATCCTTTAGTTTCTTTTAGATACCCTACAAATATACATGTTTCTGAACGGGACTCCATCTTTTCTGTCTTTCCTTTTAACACATGCGCAGGACAACCAAATATCCTTAAGTGTTGTAAACTAGGCTTGCGCCCAGTCCACAACTCATGCGGTGTTTGAGGAACTGACTTAGATGGTACATCGTTTAGAATGTATATAGCAGTTTGTAAAGCATATCCCCAAAAAGAAATAGGAAGTGTTGAATAACTCAACATAGACCTAACCATGTCTAAAAGAATTCTATTTCTCTTTTCTGCTACCCCATTCTGTTGAAGTGTACCCGGTGCAGAAAACTGAGAAACTATCCCATTATCAATAAGATATTGCTGAAACTCACCAGATAGATATTCTCCACCATGATCAGATCTCAAGATTTTTATGTGTTTCTCAAGCTGATTTTCTACTTCAGCTTTGAATGCTTTGAACATGTCAAAAGCATCCGACTTATGTCGCATGAGATACACATAGCCAAATCTCGAGTAATCATCTGTGAAGGTGATGAAGTACTCATATCCACCTCTAGCTTGAATGCTCATAGGACCACATACATCAGTGTGTATCAATCCTAAACATTCAGTGGCTCTTGCACCTTTGGCCGAGAACGACCTTTTGGTCATTTTACCTTCCAAACAAGATTCACAAGTTGGTAGATCATCAACCTTTAAGTCACTTAAAGGTCCGTCACTTACCAATCTTTTAATCCTATTAAGGTTAATATGACCTAAGCGTAAATGCCATAGGTAGGTTTCATCTATTGATAATTTTTACTCTTTTATGATTAGGTTTCGTTAATTATGTGTCTAACGAGTGAGAGATATTTCTATGCAAAAAAAATAGACCGTTTTCCAATGTACCTTTGCAAATAATTTTGTCATTCTTACTAATAATAAAAACTTTATTAAAAGTAACCGAATATCCAAATTTATTTAAACAAGAAACTGAAATTAAATTCCTCTTGAATTGAGGTACATAATAAACGTCTATCAATTCTAAATGCCTACTAGAATCAATATTAACTCTAATATCTCCCACTGCACTTGCAGACACTAACGTTCCGTTGCCTAAACGCAAGTTGATTTCATTTTTATTTAGTCTTTTCCTTTCCTTGAACCCTTGCAAGGAATAACAAACATGATTAGTGGCTCCAGAGTCTATGATCAAAGAATCTGTAGAATCTGCCAGAAAACATGTTTCAAGATAATTAATATTACCTTGTTCCTTCTTGTTCTGGGACTTTGGGCAATTTATTTTCCAATGTCCCTTTTCACCACAAAAGGAGCACTTCCTTTTGATCTTGGTTACTTTCTTGGTCTCCTTCTTGGTAGGCCCAAGTTGCTTTTTCTTTTGTTGTTCCTTGACCTTTTGACAGGCCTTAATAGTAGCAACTTTACCAACCATATGAATCTGAGATTCATAAGTAGGAGCAGGTGGTTTAGGAGCAGACAGAACAAACTTATGTTTTTCAGCTTGCAGCAACAACCCAATTTTCCTTTTCCATGTGACATAATTATCTCCAGTTAAAGTGTTATCTTTCAGGATGTTCATAAGTGATAGGGTCATGATTTCTGAATAAAACAAAAATTATATGAGTAAATAATCATGATAAATCACTTTTAAATATTTATCTTGAATTAAATAAATAACTCAATCATAAAAATTCAACGGTGATCTAACACCCATAAATGTTATGCCTCATTTGGGAGTTCGCACCATTTACTAGTTAGACTAGGTCTCACCTAATTGTTAACATAACAACCAGCGTTTTCAATTTTAGCCTTGCACTTTTATTGACAAGAACTCTTGGGAGGATATCAATAAAATTACATTGAGTGTGTTACCAAGATATCGACCCTCAATTTTCTCTCACGAAAATCCCTCCTTGGTGAGTAGATCTCGTTTGAGTCAATTGTCTAGTCTATCCTTGTAAGGAAGTATATTGCTAAATTCCATTCATGGACGCCCCTTGGGGGGATTACCAATAAATAATAAAGCTCAACTAACCTTGGAGGCCATAGGTGTTACAAAACATCTTCTCCCACTCAATTATTTAAGGCGTGATTAAATCCCATAGAATGATTTACCAAGTTATTTAGATGCCAATTTAGATACCTAAATCATTCAACGCATGTTCATACCAAAAGAGATATATGAGTGGCACTCCTATTCTATATGTCATGTTATCATACAATAACAAATATTGTAATATTTATGCAAAAAATAAATAGCAACAATTTTGGTCAATCCTAGAAAAGCAAGTAAATTACAATTGTTTAGGAATACAAGATTTTCAAGTGGCCATCAACCATACGCTCATCCCTCGGCTGGCCCCCATAGGCGTGCACACACCACAACCCCACAAAGGGGCTGCCGTGCGCAGCCCATGAGGACATATAGGGCTGCCGTGCGCAGCCCACCATGATTTGGGCTTGCCATGCGCAGCCCAATCCACTCCTAGGGTGCGCACGGTGCTCGTTCTTGGTTCCGGTTGCTTCCTTTTCTTCATGTCTTCGAATCTTCAATACCCGAATACATTACAGCAGTATATAAACTAATATAATACTGCAGTATTTTTTATTTTATTTTTTTAATTTTTTTTTTAATCACTGCAGTATTTTTTACAATAAAAAACTGCACCTAAATTTAATACAATAAAAAAAACTGCACATAATATTAATACACTAAAATAAAAAAATAGCAACTACCAAGAAGGAATTATGGCGATGATAGACCACCCTTCTTGTTACAAACCCGAAACAAAAATACATTGAAATTCTAGGACCAAAATCGAGCAACAACAATCCATATATAAAATAATAACATATATAAATCCATACATTCACATGTAATTATATATGCGAATACCTAGAGTGCCATCTCTTTCTAAACATGCATAATCACAATAAAAAGAAATAGATTCACGTATATATACGTTAATTAATTAAAGGGTACAACCAAGGCTCTGATACCAATTGTAGGGAAAAATCGAGTGCACGCAGCGGAAGCGAGACTAAAAATAGAGTTAGTATAGTTTAAAATTTTTCCATAATTTGAACCTTAACCCTCTAATTAATTAAACATATATATATACTAAAAGTATCATACCTTTGTCGCGTGATCCGATTGACATTGCGTCGATGGTAATCCGCAAGATCTTCCAATCCAATCACGAACGTGAATCACCTAGGAGCGTGGTCTCCCTTCTCTTTGAATTGTGTACCTGAGGATGGGTAACAAAACTTTTTCATTTTCGTTAGTCACAAAACCTCCAAAAGATAACAAAGAACGTTCCGGTCACTTTTGAATTCTCAATCTAATGATCGAAACTCGCGTGAACCTTATTTGAAGTTGTGCACAAAGCCTATTGATTTATAAGCTACTAGTGCACTATCGAAGTAAAACGATCTCTTCTCTTTTTCTCTCTTGGCCGAATTATCACACTAATCTCTAGAGTTAGATGTTATTTTTCTCAAGCAAAAGAAAAATATTCTCAAGCAAAAGACCTAGGGTTCTTGAATTCTATACAAAGAATATATGCTTACTAGCCGCAGAATGCTCTTTTTTCCAAATATATATATTAGGTCTATTTTATAAAAGCTGCACCATATATATATATATATATATATATATATATATATATATATATATATATATATATATATATATATATATAGCGCATTATGCTTGCATATCTATATATTGCGGATTCTGCATGCCTTTTATATTCTATATATATTGCGGTTTCTGCATGCCTCATATATTATATATATGACCGTGCACAATATATGTCTTGTGTGATAATCTTGCATAGTATATTATATATGTCTTGTGCACCATATATTATATATATTTGACAGAATAAATATATATATATATATATCTATATATTCCGGCAATTAATTGCCATATATATTTCATATATATTTATACATTGAGGCCGAAATCCTTTACCATGTAGGATTTGTGTCTTTTGACTTAAATCCTAACCCTATGTAGATTTCCTTAGAATTTCAAACCCTAATCCAACTCTTTAGTGTATTTGTGACTATATCAAAGACTTCCTTATTTGACTAGATAAATAAATCCCTTATTTATCTACTTACCAAATAAAGTCTTTTATTTTATTTATACTACCACAATAGTATACTACTAAGAAACATATTTCCTAGTCAGAAAAAGATTTTGATTTTTAATTAAATAATTAATTAATCAATTAATTAATTTCCATTTAATCAAATAATAAAAATAAAACAATATAATATCATATATATATCTCGGCCATGTGCCATATATATTAATATATATATATATATATATTGTTTTTCTATTTTATTAAATCCATTGGACCTTAATAAAAGGCCCACATATGAACCAGACCCATTCTTACTAAAAGAAACAAGCCCACATGCCTTTCATTAATATATTAATATAATTGATCAGCCCATTAAATAAATAATGTATAAATTATATTCTTTATATATTAAATACAATTCTAGATGGACCCATAAATTAGTCCGGTAGAATATATCAAGTGATCCATGCAAGTCCGTGTGGATTGGGGATCTTGGCGGGCCTATCTAAATTTAAGCTCCAATAGACATAACCCAATCACAATCAACAAATGATTCATTTAGGTTCAATCTATTAATTTTAGTTCATTCCACTAAAGAACTAAAATTGCACTCTTAAATAAAGATGGAATAAGTAAATGATT
Organism: Acer yangbiense; assembly: GCA_008009225.1. Taxonomy (NCBI): domain Eukaryota; kingdom Viridiplantae; phylum Streptophyta; class Magnoliopsida; order Sapindales; family Sapindaceae; genus Acer; species Acer yangbiense. Next base: position 16,563,452 of record CM017764.1, read on the forward strand.
CTTATTCATACCCTAGACAATCTTATAAGAGATGGTGTATCCTCGTGAAGAATATCAGTAATCGCCAAGAGCTCATAGACCGCCTATAGCTCTTCAAGTTACCATATTTCCTCATATGACCACATTTTGAACTTGGATATTTTGACTTTTCCAGAAGCCATGTTTCAATAGACACTATTGAAAACTTAACGTTAAGATTTAATATCCAATACCTCAAAACATCCATATGATGATATTCTACTCTCATTTAATAAATGGAGCCACGATGTCCATATCTATAAATGAAGTCCTCTATCGATTAACAAATGAATACCACAAAACTATCGAGGATAGACTATGCTATATAATCGTACTCATTGATAACTCAAATGATAACACTTGCAACCATAAGTCCATCATTTATCTCAGGATTAAGATAGACTCTCCGATTGTCCTGATAATGAAAAGACTTTTATCTACTGACAGTTCTAGATAAAGTATTTCATTGTGATCCAGTTCAATGCACCTAGTGCACTAGATCTTTTACTCAAAGCCACTTTGATGATTTTAGACTCATCATAACACATTTGATCCCACTCAAATGCCAGTAAAAGAATCTACAACTTTAACAAGATAAAGGTGCCCAACCTTTAACTTAAGTTGTGAACATTATTCAAGACTAACTAAAGAATTGTGTCTACCACATACATATCCAAATGTACGAACAATTCTTCTTTTCTCATAGTCTTTTGACCTTATGATTATTTACTTTTGACAATTATAATATTCAAACTATAAATGCTATAAGATTTGTTCAACCAGAAATCACATTATTAATATGAATAGATTGTCAAAAATACTATTACACTATTTGCTATTGAGCATAATCCTAACAGGCGCTCCCAAAAGCGCTCTATAGAAGCGCTGTACGAACAGCGCCCATTGAGCGCTGTTCAGACCTGATCGATTTAATTGGGTCGCTGTTTGGTCGCTGTACAGGCGCTGTACAAAGCGCTCTACGTACAGCGCCACTCTGTTTTCCCGTGAGAACAGAGTAGGGGCGTTGTACAAGCGCTGTACAAGAGGCGCTCTACGTACAGCGCCCAAGGCAAATATGAGGCCAACTTATCAAAACGACCACACCTTGTTTTGGCCCCCTATATATATGCCACTTTGACTTTAGGTCAATTAGAGGAGTTCATATTCAGATTCTATACTTAGGATATTTTTCAAAGAGAAGAAAAATTCCAAAGAACTCATTTTTAGTTTACTCAAACACTTTTTCATGATCATCAATCATCATCTAGCATCATCCTTGATCATCTAGATGACATCTTGCATGGATTCTTCATCATACTTTGCTTGGTAAGCTTTTCACTAATATCTTACATATTTTGTATTTTTCTTAACAAGCAATCTCAATTTATTACTTGTATGATTTTCATATATCTTTTGATACAAGATTGAGATTAGTGTGATGTATGTTTGAGAAGTTGTATTGTGATAGCTAATTAGGTTTTGTGCTTAATCTTGATTAGCTAAACTATTTGATTGAACATGTCATTTAGTTTTTAATATCTAGGATTGTTCTAATTGCATATTAATCATCTTAGATAAGCATATAGGGTTTCCCTTGCTCTATGTTGCATTTGGATATTCATATATTCACTTAGGGTTGTATTCTCTTCATAGAGAAAGTAAGTCTTGTGTGTAGCATCCGGGATTAGGTTGCTTAGATCGCAAGCAAATTGGACTAGGTTCACTCATACCGGGATTAGGTAGGTGTGTGATTACTTCCGGGATTAGGTTGTAATCGTTTTACACATTTAGTGGATTCGAGGTTCGAGTGTGGCTTACTTACTAGCCCGTGGTTTTTCCCGTGAGGGTTTCCACGTAAAAATCAAGTCTTATTTAATTTCCGTATTTTATACTCGATTTATTGCTTTATCTATTTAGGGGTAAATTCGTAATTTTGACTAACACGAAAAATTGGGTAAAAAGCTTAAAATCTATTCACCCCCCCTCTAGATAGTTTTATACACACCGTGCTATAATTTGTTTCAATTGGTATCAGAACGGGTTCCTAGACATACATAGGTGATCCTTGCTTATTTTGGTGTGTTTTGCATTTTGTGTGATTTTTGATCATTCATACATTTGCATTCATTTCATTCATTCATAAACACTATGAGTGGAAACGGTGGAAATGGTGGTGGCAACGAAGGTGCTTCTAGCACAAGGCCTCCACTTCTTACCGGATTGAACTATTCCCAATGGAAAGGGAAGATGGAATCCTACATATGCCAAATTCATGACCGTGCATGGATGGCGGTGGAAGACGGATATGATCTACCCAAGATGACTCCCGATGGTGGAAGAGAAGAAGTATTGAAGCCTAAGGCGCAATGGAACGCGCAAGAGTTTGAGGCTTCAAAGTGGAATAGGAAGGCGATGCATGCCATCTTGTGTGCTACGGATGAAAATTAATATAAATTGATTCAAAATACTAGGATAGCTAAGGAGGCTTGGGACATCCTAGAGATTGCACATGAAACCGAAGTGGTGAAGGACTCTAAGCTTCAAGTCCTCCAAACTCAATTCGAGATGCTTAAGATGGAGGAGAATGAGTGCTTCAATGACTTCGAGAACAAGTTGATGGATATAGTCAACCAAAGCCATCAACTTGGTGATCCATATTCGGATAGGAGAATCAAGCAAAAGATTATGAGATCTCTACCCGATAGGTTTGAATCGAAGGTGACGGCTTTAGAAGAAAATAGTGGATATAAGGATATGAAGCCGAGTGAGGTGATTGGGAGACTTCTAGCTTATGAGTCTAGGAAAGGGCCTATCTCCACACCCACTAAAAAGCAAAAAGGAATTGCTTTAAAAACCTCCAAGGATGAAAAGGAGGCAAAGAAGGTTGACTCGGATGAAGACCTTACCTTGTTTGTAAAAAGGTTCAACAACGTTATGAAGTTTAGAAGAAAGGGCTTTGGATCAAAAGGTCAAGATTTGAAGAAAAATGGCTCTTTCAAGAAGTTTGAACCTAGGCAAGAAAGGACCGAAAGGAAAGGGGTCCGATGTTTCGAGTGTGGTGGCATAAGTCACTTTGCCCCCGAATGTGCAAATCACAATGAGAGGAAAAAGGGAAAAGTGATGGCCGCTACTTGGAGTGGAAGTAGTGATGACTCCTATGAGGGAGATGAGTCTTCGGATGATGAAGAGCTCATGGCTAATCTCCTAGCTTTTGCCTCCTCCCATAAAAGAAAAAGTGCTAGTGAGAGAGAGGAAATGAGTCAAGAGGAAAATGACTTAAGTGAAGAAGAAAGTGATTCCTCTTCTAACTCCATAAATGGATTTGTGGAGAAAAAGGTGCTTGCTAAATATCATGCCGAGTTTAATGAGTTAGCAATCAAGAGCACAAGAAAGATCAAGATGTTGAGAGAAGAAAATCTTGATCTTGTATCTCATAATGACCACTTAGGTGAACAAGTGGAAAAATTCAAGAAGATGGAAGATAAGCTAAGAGAGGAGTTAGTCTTATCTAGGAGGAATGAAGAAAGCCTAAAGAGGGAACTTGAAGAAGTAAGAGAGTCTATGACTAGGATGGATTCTAGCACCAAAAAGCTTGACCATATGCTTGGTGTTGGAAAGAGTCCATGTGACAAGAGGGGTCTTGGGTATGAAGATGGCAAGAAGATCTCAACCTCTAACAAGACCGTGTTTGTCAAGAGTTTGAAGAACGAAGAAACTTCATATGTACAAATTCCTAGGAAGAAGTTAGAAGTAGGACAATGTTCAAATGCACAAGTGAAGATGGGGCCAAGAAGGCAAACTCAAGCTCAACCCCCTAGGGTACCTCAAGCCAACATTCCTCCACAATTGGCTCACAAAGGAAAGAGACCTATCATGCAACCTCAAGCTATGAAGCAATCTAGACCGGTTCAACAACGAAGACGGATTGAACCCTTTCATCCACAAAGACAAGGACAAGGTATGATTCCTTATTTTACTCCTATATGTCACTTTTGTGGATTTTATGGTCATATTAGACCACATTGCTTTCGATATATAAAAATGTACAAAACTAGAAGCATGATAGAGAAGAAAAAGAAAAGAGCCATGATGCATGTTCCTAGGAATGATAAAATTGTTATGCATGATCCTAGGACATCTAGAGCCCAATTACCAAAGACCACTAAGAAAGCAAATATTGTTTCTAGGTGGATTAGAAAGAATGAAATGTTTGCCATGTTGCTCAAATTGCCTTGAAGGCAAATTCTTCTAATTTTTGGTATTTAGATAGTGGGTGCTCTAGGCTCATGACGGGAAACAAGAGTTTCTTCGAGACTCTTGTCATGGAGGAAGGAGGATATGTCACTTTTGGTGATGGATCCAAAAAGAAAGTTGTAGGGAAAGGAACCATTTCCGTTCCCGGATTACCCTCCTTATCTGATGCTTTATTTGTTGATGGCTTGAAAGCCAATTTAATAAGCATTTCACATCTAAGTGATGAAGGATATTCCGTCTTGTTTTGTAAAGATGATTGCTCGATCCTAAAGCCCGATGGACAAACCTTATTGAAAGGTATGAGATCTAGCGACAATTGCTATTGTCTTGAAGCTAGAATAGTCTCAAACAATGTGTCCATGGATGAGCAAATAGAGTTGTGGCATGAAAGACTTGGCCACATGAACTTTAGGGATTTAAGAACCCTTGGAAAGTTCGAGTGTGTGCGTGGCCTCCCTAAGCTTGGGAAGAAAGCCAATGGTATTTGTGGACCTTGCCAACAAGGAAAACAAACTAAAAGCATGCACAAAAAGGGCAAGTATCTCTCCACCAAGGAGCCCCTAGAGCTTCTCCACATGGATCTCATGGGTTCTATGCAAACCGAGAGTTTAGGTGGAAAGAGATACATTTTTTGTTTGTGTTGATGATTTCTCTAGATTTACATGGACATATTTCCTTAGAGAAAAATCTGAAACTTTTGATAAGTTTAAAATTCTTTGTACTAAAATACAAAATGAAATGAATTCTAACATTAAAAGCATTAAACGGATTAGAAGTGACCATGGGAGGGAATTTGAGAATGCCTCATTTGAAAGCTATTGCAATAGCTTAGGCATCTCCCATGAGTTTTCGGCTCCTAGGACACCTCAACAAAATGGAGTTGTTGAGAGGAAGAATAGGGTCCTTCAAGAGATGGCCCGTGTGATGTTGCTTAGCAACAATGTCCCTAGAAACCTATGGGCCGAAGCCGTCAATACGGCTTGCTATATAGGGAATCGTGTTTTCTTAATGCCCGGTACTAGAAACACCTCCTATGAGTTATGGAAAGGCAAGAGGCCAAATGTTTGCTACTTCCACACTTTTGGAAGCAAATGCTACATTTTAAATGACCGTGATCAACTTGGAAAGTTTGATGCTAAGAGTGATGATGGTATCTTTATTGGCTATGCCTTGAATAGTAGAGCCTATAGAGTTTTCAACTTGAAGACTCGAACCGTCATGGAATCATCGAATGTTGTTATTGATGATACAAGGCTTAAGTCTAATGACCATGAGGAGGAGGAAGTTTTAAATGATGACTTTCCTTTGGAGAGGGTTGTGGTGACTCCCAATGTTGGGACGTCCAATGACATTAATGAAATCACACAACCTATTACTAGAGTCCCTCTTTTGGACTCTAATGAACCCACTCCATGGGTTAGAACGCTCCATAACAAAGAGGATGTTATTGGAGATGTGAATGAGGGTGTTAGAACTAGGCGTCAAATAGCTAATCTAATTAGCTACACATGCTACACCTCTCAAATTGAACCCAAAAAGGTTGATGAAACCTTAAATGATGAATTTTGGGTTCTTGCCATGCAAGAAGAGCTAAACCAATTCAAAAGGAATGAGGTTTGGACTCTAGTTCCTAGGCCTAAGACCACTAATGTCATAGGCACTAAATGGATATTTAGGAACAAATCCGATGAGGATGGCAACATAGTGCGGAACAAGGCTAGACTTGTAGCACAAGGGTATTCTCAAATTGAGGGTATCGACTTTGAGGAGACATTTGCTCCCGTTGCCCGTTTAGAGTCTATTAGGCTTCTCTTGTCCATTTCTTGTGTGCACAAGTTCAAATTGCACCAAATGGATATCAAGAGTGCCTTCATCAATGACTTCTTGCAAGAGGAAGTGTTTGTTGAACAACCCAAGGGGTTTGTGGATGCTTACCACCCCAACCATGTCTATCGCCTCAAGAAGGCTCTATATGGGTTGAAACAAGCACCGAGGGCTTGGTATGAGCGCCTCACTCAATTTCTTGTTGACAATGACTACACACGTGGTAGTGTTGACAAGACACTATTCATCAAAAGAAACAATGATGAGCTTTTCATAGCTCAAATATATGTTGATGATATAGTGTTTGGCTCCACCAACAACACCAAGGTCCAACAATTTGTTGATGTTATGTCTCATGAATTTGAGATGAGTCTTGTTGGTGAGCTTAGTTACTTCCTAGGTTTGCAAATTAGGCAACTAGATGATGGGATTTTCATAACCCAAGCCAAATATGCCAAAAACCTAGTGAAGAAGTTTGGTTTAGAGAATGCCAAACATTGTGATACACCTATGAGTACCACTTTGAAGCTAAGCAAGGATGCTAGTGGTAAAAGTGTGGAACAAACGTCATATCGTGGCATGATAGGTAGCTTGCTTTATTTGACCGCAAGTAGGCCCGATATCTCCTTTAGTGTGGGTGTGTGTGCTAGGTACCAAGCGGATCCTAAGGAGTCCCATCTCTCTTCCGTAAAGAGAATCATTCGCTATGTGAATGGGACATCCAACTATGGGATTTGGTACTCTTTTGACACTAATGCTAGTCTTGTAGGCTTTAGTGATACGGATTGGGCAGGAAATTACGATGATAGGAAGAGCACATCGGGCAGTTGCTTCTTTCTAGGCAACAACTTGGTGTCTTGGTTTTGCAAGAAGCAAAACTCGATTTCCTTGTCCACGGCCGAGGCCGAGTACATAGCCGTGGGGAGTGGATGCACACAACTCCTATGGATGAAGCAAATGCTAGTGGACTACGGATTCAACCAAGGTACTCTCACTCTCTTTTGTGATAACATGAGTGCTATTAATATTTCCAAGAATCCGGTACAACATTCTAGAACTAAGCATATTGACATCCGCCATCACTTCATTAGAGAGCTTGTTGAAAATAAATGCATAGTACTTGAACATGTAGGTATTAATGATCAACTTGCGGACTTATTTACTAAACCCTTAGATGCTACTAGATTAAAAACTCTTAGTAGATCTATTGGGATATGTCTTGTGGAGTGATGTTCTATGATTGACCCCATATGGGGAACTTAAGCAAAGAGAGCTATTTTGCATTCTTGTCACTTGCAAAAAAAAAATTTGAAATATCTTATGCCTCTTCTTTTAATTGTTTGAGTAAGCTTGGTTGCACATATGTATATATGTTTTCAATTCAATAAGTGTGAACCTTGCTTGTTTACAATCCATGTCATATTTATGTTCAAACATGCATTTTTGGACTAGGAGATGTATGTAGGAAGTATGATTTGAATGACCTATGATTATCTCCATGACATGATGATTCTTAAATAACATGCTAATGTCAAATGAAAAAGCATGAAATTCATATAACATGCTCACATGAAAAGCATGAATTGATGATTGCATATTCTTAAAATGCAAAACTTGTGTGAAAGCTTATGAGACTCAAAATGAATAAAGGATCTTGTATCCATTCAAAGGAATTTATATTCCAAATGTCTCTCTTTCTTTATTCGTTGACCATGGCTACTATCATACGGATATCTTATCCGGAAAAATCAAAAAGGGTGCAAAGTCGCTCATGCCATGTTTCACTTATAAAGTTGGATATAGTTTCTCTTAAATTGAAATCAATATATTCTATATCCTTGCTTTACTCATGACTTTGGTGAAATTGGTTTGAATTCCTATTAGAAACCTTTGTCATTTGCTTTGCCAAATACCATTGTATTTTGGACTTGAATGCTACATGTCTTGTATGCAAAGCATGTTTGATTCACACATTTTCTCACAAATAAATCTCCTTGTTTCTCTCCAATTAATTGAGATGCATAAAGTGACTTATATTAATTATGCAAATCTTGCATGCTACTATCTCTCGTTGCTATGAGTAACCCGGTTGGGGACTACTCCTTTGCCTATATCATGACAAAAAGGGGGAGTAGTATATGGTAAGGGGAGTTGCAAATATAGAAGCAATTGTGCATATTGGGGAGAACATTCATTGAGGGGGAGTAACCCGTTGAGGGGGAGCATTGCATACACTACATTTTATCATGTTGTGCCTAATTTTTTTTAAATGCAAATGCTTGTTTTTGTTCTCACTTGATTCATCTCACTTTTTACTTGTATTGGAAATGTTAGAAACTTTCTTTTCAGGGCTTGATTATTCTACAAGAGATTGAAGACTTGATGTTTTATTTTCTTATCTCTTTGTACTATAGAATATCATAGTTATCCCGTTGTTTCTATTTTAATGTGAGGAATCAATGTGAGTGGTTGTTTTGTCACGAAATAGCCAAAGGGGGAGATTATAAGGTTCTCATTTGTTGATTGGCTCATTTCGTGGACAAACCACATGTTGGGGTTCTTTGTAAGGGTAGCCTAGGTATCGGGTTTATTGTTCGAAGCCCTTTGAAGACCTCGTATTGATAAGCACCGAAGGTATATTTCTTTGTGCTTACTTGTCTTGAAGAGATAGTTGCACACACTCACAACTCATGCATTTGTTTAATACTTGTATGTTGTGTGTCTTATTTTTTGTGCATTAATGTTCATTAACATCTCTTCTTGCATCTTGCATATCCAATTGCCTTGTCATGCTTAGACTTAGAATTGCATTTTTGCATTGGGCGCTCCCAAAAGCGCTCTACAGAAGCGCTGTACGAACAGCGCCCATTGAGCACTGTTCAGACCTGATCGATTTAATTCGGTTGCTGTACAGGCGCTGTACAAAGCGCTCTACGTACAGCGCCACTCTGTTTTCCCGTGAGAACAGAGTAGGGGCGTTGTACGGGTGTTGTACAGGCGCTGTACAAGAAGCGCTGTACAAGAAGCGCTCTACGTACAGCGCCCAAGGCAAATATGAGGCCAACTTATCAAAACGACCACACCTTGTTTTGGCCCCCTATATATATGCCACTTTGACTTTAGGTCAATTAGAGGAGTTCATATTCAGATTTTATACTTAGGATATTTTTCAAAGAGAAGAAAAATTCCAAAGAACTCATTTTTAGTTTACTCAAACACTTTTTCATGATCATCAATCATCATCTAGCATCATCCTTGATCATCTAGATGACATCTTGCATGGATTCTTCATCATACTTTGCTTGGTAAGCTTTTCACTAATATCTTACATATTTTGTGTTTTTCTTAACAAGGAATCTCAATTTATTACTTGTATGATTTTCATATATCTTTTGATACAAGATTGAGATTAGTGTGATGTATGTTTGAGAAGTTGTATTGTGATAGCTAATTAGGTTTTGTGCTTAATCTTGATTAGCTAAACTATTTGATTGAACATGTCATTTAGTTTTTAATATCTAGGATTGTTCTAATTGCATATTAATCATCTTAGATAAGCATATAGGGTTTCCCTTGCTCTATGTTGCATTTGGATATTCATATATTCACTTAGGGTTGTATTCTCTTCATAGAGAAAGTAAGTCTTGTGTGTAGCATCCGGGATTAGGTTGCTTAGATCGCAAGCAAATTGGACTAGGTTCACTCATACCGGGATTAGGTAGGTGTGTGATTACTTCCAGGATTAGGTTGTAATCGTTTTACACATTTAGTGGATTCGAGGTTCGAGTGTGGCTTACTTACTAGCCCGTGGTTTTTCCCGTAAGGGTTTCCACGTAAAAATCAAGTGTTATTTAATTTCTGCATTTTATACTTGATTTATTGCTTTATCTATTTAGGGGTAAATTCGTAATTTTGACTAACACGAAAAATTGGGTAAAAAGCTTAAAATCTATTCACCCCCTCTCTAGATAGTTTTATACACACCGTGCTATAATTTGTTTAATGCATGAAAGATGAGGCAAAGAAGTGGCTATTGGCTCTACCCGCAGGTTCATTGACTACTTGGGAAGCAGTAGAGACCAAGTTCTTCTCAAGGTATTATCCCTCGTGGAAGACACGAGAAATACGGGGCAATATAGAAACCTTCAAAGAAGAACCAGGGGAGGCCTTCCATGAGACTTGGGACCGGTTTAAGTTACTCCTTGCACAGTGGCCGCATCACATGTTCCCTTTCGTCCAACTAGTACATTGTTTCTATGATGGATTGACGGGACTCACACGAGCCACGGTTGATAATGCTTGTGGGGGAGCAATGAGGGAGAAAACTGCTAGCGAAGTATTTGCCGTTTATGAGATGTTAGGCGAGAATTCCCAACAACGAAGCGGAAGGAATGGTTCTCATGAAGAGAAAGCCAAGGCGGAGTTAGCTATACAAATGGGCGACTTGTCATGGGAAATGGAAAACTTCATGGCATACTGTGGGCAACAACCGGTAATGGGAGAAGTACAAGCAGTGTTTCCGTATCAAGCAAGTAACCACCAAGCAAGCAACAATCAAGAATGGAGCCAATGGTGCAGCCAAGACAACCCCTCATTCATTTAGCAATGGATTAGTGGGCTAGGAGAACCGATAGAAAATACAGCAGCCCAAGTGGGGAAGTTGGCTGAAAAGGCATTAACCGATCTTCGAAGCGGAGAGTTAAATTCGATAGAGGTCGAAGAACCAGAGTTTGTTTTTAGATTCTCTAAAGGCATATATGACCGCATTGATGAAAGTATGCGCATATTAGAGAGGGTGTTCGAGGAGGAGTACGAAGAGTATGAGAAAAAAGTAGTAGAGGTTGCACAAGAGAGCAAGGAATTGATAAGCCAAGATGTGAGCTTAGAGATGAAAATCAATTTGCTTGAGAAGGAAAAGGATTCATCCTTAAGGGATATTGAAGAGCTTAAGGATGAATTGGCTCAAAGGGATGAGGCTTTAGAGATAATGAAGACTAGGGAACATGACCACCTTGCAAAGCTTGCAAAGGCTAAGCAAGAGTTGATGGCAAAGGGCAAGGAAGTGATTCCATTTCTGAAAGATGAGCTTGACTTTAGTCAAGGAACTTCAAGTGCCATGGTCACCAAACCAAGTCTCAACAAAGCAACCAAGAGCAAACAAGTCCCACCTTCACCTCTACAAAGCTTGAGGGACAAGCAACCAATTCAAGAAGTCCTCAAGAGACCTACTCCAAGGTTGGCCCCAAGGCAAGACAAGATCAAGCAAGCCTCCAAGAAAACCGCAACAAATCAGAGAGGTACAATCTCTTACTTTAGTCCCATTTGTTACAAGTGCCATATTAGAGGTCATATTGGATCTCAATGCGCAAATATGAAATGGCAACGGGTGACAAATGTGAGTCCTAGGACTACAAGGTTGGTTGTCAATTCCTTATGCATTGACAAAACCAAAATAGAAGGACTCAAGAGGAATGGATCCCTTTGGGTCAAGAAAAGTGAGAATGGCTATGTTGTGGTAAAGCCACCCATCTTTGATGGTGGTTGAGTGCTTGAATTGTATGAACTTTTTGATATGTTTGTTAATGTGCAGGAATTTCAAGCTTTAAGGAAAGGATGCACTTAATGGACATTCATTTTTATTTAAATTTTAGGACTTTTTAGTTTGTAATTATTTTGAACAATTCTTAGTTTAGTGTTTAGAGTCTAGAGTCTTTATTTATCCACTTGTGATGTTGCATTTGTGCTTAACCATAGATATGAGATGCATGGAAATAGACAGGTTTGGGGGTTATACTCCTTACTTATATCCTTGCATAGCATATACTTGTGGCGTTTTTTGTGTTGTTTTTGTGTGTGCAGGCTATGGAATCAAAGAGAAGGCCTAATAGGCTAAGAATGCCTACCGCGGGATGAGTCCGTGGGATTATTCCCGCTCAACAAAGCCGCAGGGTTCTCTTGGAACCTTGCGCAAGATATGTCTGCGGGAAAGAACCCGCGGGACAAAAGGGATGAACCTGCGTGAAGATTGAGGAGCCTTCGCGATTTCATATCCGCGAGCATAAGGCCGCTGGCCAGAAGATACAAAGTCACGGCATTCTCTAGAGGAACTTCCGTGACTTCATATCCGCGGGAAAAAGCCCGCCAAGCAGTAAGTGTGAACTCTCGGCGGATTCCAAATAATTGCCCGCGAGAAGAGATCGCGGGAAGAACCCGCGACACGAAGCCGCGGCACACATCATGCACCAACACACCATACCACGAAGCCACACCATCCTACGAATGCGAAATCGAAGGTCCAATCTCTTACTTTTAAGTTTATACTTCAAAGTTGATATCTCATGTTTAGCTTAAGGGTGTGGATTGGATTATTTTTGCCTAGTGACTAGGATTGGTTGTTGTAATGTGATTAGTGGTGGATATTTAGGATTGTACATATGTGTTTACATGTTAGTGGTAGATATTAGGATTATATATTATGTTATTGAGTATTTTTGTTTTTGATTTTCGTGTTTTTATTTAAACCTTGTGAAGATGCCCTGTTTTGAATTTTTGAGGCAAAATGTTTCTTGAAAACTGTACCAATCGGTGAAGAAATTAATTTTTTCGCCCATGTTGCATTCATTGTTTTTTTGATATGATTCCAACGATATAAAGAACATAAAGTTCTGGGCGGTGGTTTAAAAGTTATGACTGTTTCTTCAACAGAAGGTCATAGGCGTGCCCTGTTTTCAAAATTCTACACGTGACCTGTTTTCAACGTCTGTTCTCACACTTTTTCAAATTGAATTTTGAAATGTTTTCTTCATGAAAAGTGTTCATTTGCATGTCTATATTTGTGTGTCAAAATCTGAGCAAGTTTTATTGAGCATATTTGAAACTATGCATTGAAAATCAGACGTTATTCGAATTTGAAAAGTGACAGTTTTCTTGAAATATTGTCCTCTATGTTTAGATGCCTTCTTCACATGGTATTTTTTGTTAATTTGTTTTTAATTTTGTGTTCTGTTATATATTTATTATGTGTGTGATTATTTGTATATAAGTGTTAGTATGTTTGTGCCCGGATTTCCAAATCATGAACTCTTTGTCCATGTTCTTTAATTTTTCAACATTGAGGGCAATGTCGAGTTTAGGTTTAGGGGTGTGGACACATATGTGTCATTTGGTTTTTGTTTTTGTGTCAAAATTTTGAAATTTTTGCAAAATGAGCCTCTTTGAACAAAATTGTTTGAATGAGATGTTTTGAGTTGTGCCATTGAGGAGTCTTCCGCATGTGTTAATTGCTGAGTCTTAGCTAACTATTGTTAGTCTAGGATTGTTTCGCATGATGTGAACATAGTCCCTTTCTCTTAGTGTCTAAGTGGACGAGACTCCATACTCGGTTGTTAGGATTAATAGTGGAGACTACCCATGAGTTTTGTGCCTTAGCGTTCAATTTGAGGGTAAATTCTGTTTCTACTCTTATACACTCTTCGAACATGTTTTTCATTGTGATCTCAATACTTCATTTGCATTGTTTGCCATAGAACATTCATAAATGTGGATAACATGTTGAATTTGTATTCCCATGATAGATGGACTTCTAGAAATGATATTAGGACTTTGTTAGTACCCACGACCAAAATTGCTAAACACATCCGTTTCCCTTTATGCATGATTCAAGATAAACACGGCCAAACACATAAACCTATCACACAACACCCTAATCCATAGACCTATACACTTGATCTTACATAGTTACTAATCTTGTCAAATTCTACTAAGTAGAGAATTCAATCGTTAAGCTCAAAATTGTAATAGCGTGTATTGAGGCATATTTTGTAACTTGTGCTAAGAAAGGGCTTTCAAAAATTAAGTGTTAAAAAATTAAGCACTTAAAGCCTTCAATCTTCAAAGCAATGATTACTCCAATAAGAGTAATTAGATAGCACAATCCAAAGTTCAAAATTGTAGCCTAGACGCTTGTGTAAATGAGTAATCTAAAATGAGCTTCGTATTGAAAAATGTAATGTGAAACATTTTGGCATAATTAGTATCTCCATATACCTTCCATATATCATTCACCACATATCACCCTTGGCCAACACAAGTAGGGAAGAATCTAATTGATCTTTTAGGAAGTCTATTTAGGGAATATGAATGTTAATATGCTCTACCACATTCATGGTATTTAATTCCTTCATGAGATCAATTTTCAGAAAATATGCTTTATTTCTATTACTCGCATGCGTTACATATTTGATTGCCAATTACATAACTTCCAAATCGCATGTGTTTTATAAAGAGTGAGCCTAGGACTCTGAGAGAAAAATAGAGTGCAATCCAGTGAGGATTAGAGTCGAGGCGAATTACATCCGAGCAATTGGGTGTGTTGAATTTGAAGCTATAACATTTTGAGTGTGGGATTTACATTGTGCGTTTCAGTCAATTGAATGACTTTAGGTTATCCTTCACTCAGTGGTTTTCACATGTGTAACTCCTCATATGCACAACTTTTCTATCATCTCATTTTGTATGGCTTTGTTTTTGCAAATTGTTTTTAATTGTAGTTTTTAATTGTTAGCTTTATGTTTGTGGGTATCGTAGCGGTAAACCCTCAGGAGACTACACTCCTCCTACTAAGGACACCTAGGGGTTTAAAAGGCTTGTGGCACGTGCTAAGTGCCATCGTTTCTCCCACGACAGTGGACTAGCTTAGTTTATGTTTGTTTTGTAGGAACCTAGGGTTACAGATTGCGCAACGGAAGGGTTTTAAAATTTTTAAATGCAATCATAATATAACCCATTTGTACAGTAATAATCAAAAACAATAAAAAGGAGATGAAACAATTTCATACCAACGTTTGTAGGCTCCTTTTTTTCTTTTCGATCTGTTTCTTGATTTGAACCACAAGATCTTCCTGACTATGACCCGGGATTGGTAACGACGTGTGGGCGCGTCACGGTACTCAGGAACAAGGATGGAGGTTGAAGAAGAACACACAAAAAACAACTCTTGTTGTTTGTATATCTTAGGTTCGGCCATCCAAGAAAAAAAAACTTATAAAAAATGTATATTTTTTTTCTTTTCTTTTTTTTTCTTGTTGGCCGCACACCCCCTGATATGTTTCTTTTCTCTTCTTGCGTTAGTTTGTGTGTTGATAACATATATCATATATATATATATATATATATATATATATATATTGAAAGGAACGAATAAACGCTCGGTGTGTATTATAGGTAAAAATCGTCATAAAGGACACGTCATCACCATAAAGAAGCCACATAAGCAGGGATCAGGAAAAGTCAACTCGAAAGGGGGAAATCCCTCAAGTAACCCACTCGGCTGAAACCAAAGCGATCCGATCACAAACAAAGAGAACCAGCTCGGGCAACATCACCTACTCGGGCATACTCGGGGATTAACAAGAAGAGATGGTTACAGAAACTCACTTCCCAAGCGCATGGAAGGAATCAGCAGTGAGCACCTCCATAATACGTAGCAGTGCAACCCTTCAGAGTTTAACAAGGAAACAAGCAGGTCTCCCGCGAATAAAGGAGAAAGAATCCGGCCCAAACTCGGACTCAGCCAAAACAGGAAACATATCACGCCCAAGAAGGAAACAGAATCCAACTAGGACTGGGCAACCGCTTAAGACTTGGGCGCCACGACATTAAACCCTAGCGGTATCCCAAAACCCTAGGAACAACATGTATAAATACCCTTTGTAACGCATAAGGGAGAGAGAGACTTTTTTAGCATAAAAGTGACCAGAGCGTATTCTTGTAATCAATTTTCATAGTGGATTTTGGCTTCGTTGCTTAGGCAACAACCCGTGAACGTTTCTCCAGTCATCGGAGTTTTACCACGTATCTCTTGCTTATTATTTATGGTATTAAGATTCAACTATTATCACCCACAAACGTGATCACAAATCATTAATTGAGTGTTGACGAAAAATCACCGTCAACTGTGTGTATGATAAATATATCTAGAGGGGGGGTGAATAGATTTTAACTATTATTACCCAATTTTCGCATGCAAGTCAATTTTACGAAAATGCCCCTACTAGTCAAAAATACAAGCAAGTGTAATATAGTGCGGAATTTAAATAACACTTGATATATACGTGGAAACCCAACCACTGGGAAAAACCACGGGCTGTTTAGTGCGTCACACTCGAACCTCGAAATCCACTAATTGAAATGGAGTTTACAACCTATGTAGACCTCGTCTAACACTCCGGTCAATAACCCCCCACTTCTACCACTCGAGCCTTTAAAAGTGGCTCTAGTCCAATTGCTTAAGACCTAAGCAATCTTAGCCTCAAGACTTAATTCTCAATGAAGAGATTTTGCAACCTATGTGAATATGTATAAATATTCAAATAACAAACAAGGCTAGGGAACCTTAGATGCTTATCTAGGATGATGATATAATCAATTAAATCAACCCTAGATATCAATAGCTAAATGACATGTCAAATAGCTTAGCTAATCAAGATTAAATAAAAACCTAATTAGCTATCACAATACAACACTCAATCAATTCATCACAATTAATTCTCTATTCTTGTATTTATCATATGATCAAAAACATACAAGTAAATTAAAAGAGAATAACTTGATAGTAAAAATACTAAAATAAGATGAGCTAAATCAAAATCTTACCAAGCAAGTTGTGATGATGCAAACCCAATCATGAATGCATTCTATATAGTCATAGAAGATGCAATATGAAATTTGATGCAAAAAGGATTTGATTTAAGTGTTTAAAGGTGAATTCTTGATTTGATTTTTTCTCAAAAATCTCTCTTTGAAGTTTAGGGTTCTAAGGAGTAAAAAGAACTTAATCAGATAATGAGAAAGTAAGATATTTATAAACATCAAGAACAGGGCATGTGAAAAGATAATTTTGCCCTTGAAACGCACCGATCGGCGGTTTCAATCGGCGGCCAGGCCGCAGATCATAACCGCCGAATTGAACCTGAGAAGAACAGGGGAACAACAGCGGTTTCATTCAGCGGTTTAGTAACCGCCGATTCAACCGCAGAATCAAACCCGAGAAATAAATCAATCAGGTATGATCGGCGGTTTCGAACGGCGGTCGAGGGTCGCCGATCATAAACGCAGAATCACTCTAGACCTTTTTGGACTGAAACGGCGAATTCGGCGGCCAGGCCGCCGATCAAACCGCCGATTCACTAGTAATGGTGAATCTAAATGAGAAGCCAAGAGCATTCCCCTTAAGCAGTCTTCACGCAAAACCAAGCACACATTCGTGCAAGCGCGGACGTTTCCGAACATATTCGGGAAATGGATTACACAACACACAAACACAACAAGATACATCAAACAAAGTGCAAGAGTCAAATGTGTCATGTGAAGAGAATACACACAAGTACAAGTATGCTAAGTGTGTGTGTGCTAACTAAATCTCTTCAAAGAAAAAAACTAAGCACTAGAGATTATACCTTTGGCGTGCTTGTCCCTTGAGGTCTTGAAATGGCCTTGAAATGGCCTTCGAGCTTGAAGTTCAATCACTTAAACTACCCTTACACAATCAACCCCATCAAGTGGTTTGTCCACGAAATAAGCCAATCAATATATGGGAATCCTTACATATATATATATATATATATTAAAATAAACTAATTAATTAAATCTTTAAAGATATCTGATATCTTTAAAGATATTAATTAATATTAATTTATTTTGTTTTATTTTATTTGAATTCAAAAACTCTTTTAAATTCAAATTCAAATATTTAATTTAATGAAAATAAAATAATCAAATTATCTTTTCTTCATTCAAAATTAAATATCAATCAATACCCTCCATCTAATGATTAATTACACAATTAAATAATCTAATTATTTAATTAACATAATCATTAATATTCATTAATTAAATAATCACATTATTCAATTAATTCCCGAATAGACACGTGTCACTTTCGTAACACAATTAATTGGACAATCCAATTAATTAACCGTGACCCTTGTTACCTTAATCAATTGGGCTAGCAAGGGGACCTAATGGACCCACAGTATTTTGAACTCTAATAATCCTTAGAAATAATTAATTAAACTCTTTAATTAATATTTCATGATTATTAACTTCGGTGTTATTCCACTAAAAACCCGAAGCTACACTCTCTCAACTGTAAACGTTTTTACACAAACCAATAACTCTTGGTGTCCATCCATATAGCTATTACATATGGTATGATCCTCCACAAATAGTTCATAATTAGAGCTGGGTTATAATGTTCGTTATACCCCTCTAATTATATCTTTCCATTAAGTACCATTGATTCTCTAATGAACAATAAATCCTACATTCCTTACGGAATTAGGAGAGCG
This sequence comes from Acer yangbiense, assembly GCA_008009225.1. Taxonomy (NCBI): domain Eukaryota; kingdom Viridiplantae; phylum Streptophyta; class Magnoliopsida; order Sapindales; family Sapindaceae; genus Acer; species Acer yangbiense. The sequence continues at coordinate 16,581,895 of CM017764.1, forward strand.
CTCATATTGTTCAAGCCCCGAATCAACCCTTAAGGAAACTATTATCTACTTCTCGTAAGAAGGAGTGGGTTCCTCTATTGTGTACAAACCTTCCCAGCCACAAGCCAAACCGTGATTCCAACATACGAAGTTATTGACCGGGAATGCAACTCCGATCTCACCCATGGCATATCAAAAACCACGATTTAACCTGAAGGAGTCGATAAGACACTCAGGATTAAGATCACCCATATATAGCCATAATTTGTTGATATATATGAATCTCATCTTGTAATGGATCTTGGTGAGAGATTCATATAAATCATGGCCTAGTCCTATATGATCACATCATATAAGGTGCCTCCATTCTCATATCACCATATAAATATTCTAGGTTAAGACCATCGTACATTACAGAATGGACCACAGTTGTAGATTAACCACAAATAAAGTACCCAACTCTATTTGCTATCCACGGACTCTTTAGATTGCTTATCTCAAACCGAATACCTCTGTATATGACACTCATATACTCAGTTAGAGATTACATCCAGCAATCATGGATGTTAAGTACACATGTTATATATAAATGTATGAGATAATTTGAATGAATAAACTACTTCTTTTATTTATGTTCAATTCACATTTACAAATTACAAGCTTTAAGGCAAAAACCCCAACATATTTATGCTTTAGTGTATTTTTATTAGTTTTTTATTTTTTGTTTTGCTCGAGGACTAGCAAAAGTTAGGTTTGGGGGTTTGATCGAGGTATAAAAATACCTATTTTATACCCCTAATTCCTCTTACTTTATGCTTGTTTCTCGGGTAAAACCGGGTATTTAATGAATTAAATAAGTGTTTCAGGTAAACAGGGAAGTTCAGGTGCATAGTTGTTGTAAGGATTCCCATTCTTTGATTGGCTTATTTCGTGGACAAACCACATATTAGGGTTTATTGTGTAAGGGTAGTTTAGGAGTTTGAGAATCAAGCTCAAAGGCCCGTTCAAGACCTCAAGGGACAAGCACGCCAAAGGTATAATCTCTAGTGCTTAATTCTTTCTTTGAAGAGATTTAGATTGCACACACTCGCTTAGCATTCTTGCATTTGTGTGCATACTCTTCACATGTCAGATTTCACACTTGCACTTTAATGTTGTATTTTGTGTGTGATTATGTGCCTTGTAATTCGTTTCCCGATATTGCTTAGAAACGTCTGTGCATGCACTAGTATGTGCTTGGTTTGCGCGAAGACTGCCTATGGAGAATGCCCTTGGCTTCTCCTTTGATTTCACCTCTTTTGGTGAAACGGCGGTTATGATCAGCGGCTTGGCCGCCGAATGAAACCGCCGTTTGAGTCCAGAGACATCTGGATCAATTCTGCGGTTATGATCGGCGGCCACGACCGTCATTCGAAACCGCTGTTCATACCTGATTGATTTAATCTCTCGGGTTTGATTCTGCGGTTAATTCGACGGTTTCGAAACCGTCGATTGAAACTGCCGATGATGCTTTGTTCTTCTCGGGCTCAATTCAGCGGTTGTAATCGGTGGATCGAAATCGCCGATCGAAACCGCCGATCCGTGCGTTTCGGGGGCAAACTTGTCTTTTCACATGCTCTATTTTTCATGCCTATAAATACATCACTTTCTCTTGTTCTGAATGTGACTCTTTAATCATCAAGAGCCCTACTTTTAAAAGATAGATTTTTAAGAGAGAAAGCAACCAAGTTTGCTCATTTAAACACTCAAACCAAAATTCATATGCATCAAAATTCATCTAGCATCTTCTAGCATATCTAGGATGCTTGCTTGCATGGGTCTTTCATCATCACACTTGTCTTGGTAAGTTTTTCACTATTATCACATATAATTTGTGTTTTATTTATTATGGCATCTCTTTCATTACTTGATTGTTCTTAGATTAGATTATAATATTCAAGATAGAGATTGTTGTGTTGATTTGATTGAGTGTTGTATTGTGATAGATGTCTAGGTTTTTATAATCTATGATTATCTAAGCTATTTGACATGTCATTTAGTTCTTAATATCTAGGATTGTTTTTATTGCAAAATCATCATCTTAGATAAGCATATAGGGTTCCCTTGCTCTATGTTGCATTTTGGATATTCACATATTCACTTAGGGTGTTAATCTCTTCATTGAGAAGTAAGTCTTGTGTGTAGCTTCCGGGATTAGGTTGCTTAGATCGTAAACAATTGGACTAGGTCCACTTATACCGGGATTAGGTAGGTGTGTGATTACTTCCGGGATTAGGTTGTAATCGTTTTACACATTTAGTGGATTCGAGATTCTAGTGTGGCTAGCTTATTAGCCCGTGGTTTTTCCCGTGAGGGTTTCCACGTAAAAATCAAGTGTTGTTTATTTTTCCGCATCTTATTACACTTGCTTTATTTTATTGACTATTAGGGGTATTTTCGTAATCTTGACCATACACAAAAAATTGAGTAAAATCATTAAAATCTATTCCCCCCCCCCCCCCCCCCTCTAGATTAATATTTAACACACCGTGAGAACTTTCAATTGTCATTTTGGACAAATCAGGGGCTAAAGTGAAAAATTCAAGACTTTATTGAATATTCTGTGATTTGGGGAGAGTCCAAGGGAGCTATATGTAATTCGCCAGCCAAAGAAGGGTCAGCCTGCCACATCACACATCAAAACGGTGTCGTTTTGGGCTGCACACGTGATGTTGACGCAAGGATGATGTCATGTCGTCCCTAACCTTCAGCAGCCCGACCCGACGACCCAGTGGAGCGACCCGACCTGCGACGAAACCCGACGATAACCCGACCTTTTTCGACCCGTTTCTAGTGCTTTTTCCGGCTAATCTCCGCCCAAATCGATGGCCAACATCATCCCGGTCACGATAGACCCACTTTCAAGCCTCCATGCACAAGTTTGTCCTCTCCCCCCAGTCTCCAAAACTCCATGGAAATGCAAGCTTGCAAGCTCACTTCCAGCGGGTTATTTCACGTGCAAAGACGTCCAAAACCGCGAGAACACCGCGAGTTCATGCAGAGGGAAAGTTCCCGCGAAGCAGAAGGTCCAAACTCACAGCCAAACTCTAATTTTCCTTTGCGAGTTTCGCCGGCGAGCAAGAACCCGCGAGACAGGGGATCCAAACCCGTGGGAACGACCAACTTAGGAGATTTGAACTTCCAAACCTTGCCCAAACCATTCCCCATATAAATACACCTCTTTTGTTACCTTAAACACAATCCCTAATATCCAAAATACCTTAGAATTACTTACAATAAACCTACAATAGCTTAGAATAAACTCTCACCAAACTTCACTTAGCTTGTAACTAGAGTTAAGGTGGTTTTCCAGCCACCAATCTTGATCCAAGGCATCCACATATTGATTCCAAGCTTGGGGAAGCAAGATGAGTGAGCTAGCTTAAAGACTACACCAAGATTATTGGGTTGTCTCTATTGTCTCTCTTATTTCCTTAGTTTGTTGTTAATGTGTAATTAAATAGTTATGTTAAGGATTTGGTGTATTTATGTATTATTATTTATGAGATTAGTTGTATCTATTATTTGAATTGAGCTTTAACTGATATATGCTTGTTAATTAATTAATTCAATTGTTAACTTGCAAAATAGGATTTACTTGATTAATACAAACCTTGCTTAATTTAGTTAGCCTATGATTGAATTAATTGTTATCAACTAGTAATTGGATAATTGCATGATTCATTATCTCCCTAACATATCTCATTATCACTCTTGCATAACCCTTTGCATGAGTTGGTAATTAGTTTAGATAGTTAATGTTAACTTAGATATTTTAGTTGGTAAGCTTAGTGATAATTAGTTAATTGCCTAAGGGAGTGACAACCCTTAGTTGTAGTTAGATTTAGTTAACTTAGTGGTAATTAGATTAAGGCTTTTTTAGTGTAATCTTAGATTAGTTAGATAATTTGCTTGTGACAATCTTCATTTACTTTCTTGCATGTATTTAGTGTAAATAGATTGTATATATATATCTAAGACTTAAAACCGACTTAAGGTAAACACCTCCTCGTTGGGAACGATACCCTTACTCGTAACCACTATATGTGGCGAACGATTCGTATACTTGCGAAAGGGTAAAAACTCACATGCCGTATCATTTACCATAGTTTATAGAACTGCCACGAGCGCCGATCAGACATCACACTTGATTGTATTCTTAGCTTTTCTCATCTCTGTCGTGGTGTCCAGATAGCGACACATAAACCACGACATGGCTTAGTATTGAGTCGCTTGTTGCTTCCATGCGACCCGACAGCGACAATCTTGCTATGTTTCCTCTTTTTCTCCTTTTTGTTCTCTTTGTACCAAATACTCCTCCATCTTTCATAAATGCCCATGTGGCGTAAATATACCTGAAAACACTTGATTTACACAATTAAATTGCCGGATATTGCCCAAGAATAAGCACAAAGAGTCAAGAATGAGGGCCAAAATCATGTACATTTTTGGTTCGATCAAATACCCCCAAATCTATCTTTTGCTAATCCTTAAGCAAAACAAACATAAACAACTCATGGGCATGTGTTCAAACATCAAACAATCAACATTAAAGCATCGACTTTTTTTAAAAGACTTAAAAGTCAAAATTCGACTTGCAAAACCAAAAATGAAGAGATTTAATCAACGTTTTTCTCATTAGGACTTGCGCATGTAAGAAATGCTAAATGAAAATTAAAATCATGCCACTCTAAATAAACATTACACGCAATGCAATCCTACATTCAAGATGCCAAAGTTTCAAAAACTAGAGTGCCATTCGGTAAAGAATGTAATTTGCATCGACATCTAATCCACACCGAATTCTCTCATTTTCGCACAGATTCCTAGGCTTCACTCATAATCCATATATGCAATATGAGTTAATGTAATGGATATCAAATTTAATTGCACATGATCATTTAAAACGCACACATACAACGCGTGCGTCTAAAACAACCTAAAGAAGGGAGGGGAGGGGAGGGGAGGGGAGGGGGGGTGGTGAATGGGTTGTTAATCCGATTATTACCAAAATTTTTGGATTAGTCAATATTAAAAAATAAACCCAATTCAACAAACAATAAAATCAAGTGTAAAGTGCGGAAATTAAAGAACACTTGATTTTTACGTGGAAACCTTCAACAAGGAAAAACTACGAGCTGTTATGCTAGCCACACACGGTCCTCGAATCCACTACTTGTAATGATGTTTACAACCTAGGTTGCCATCAACCATTCTCGGTCACTAACCCACCACTATTACCCTACGGGCTTTAATAGTGAACCTAGACCCATTGCTTACGCACTAAGCAATTTAGTCACAAGACTTAATTCTCAATGAAGAGATCAACAACCTTTGTGAATATAATGATATTCAAGATGCAATTAATGCTAGGCAACACTAAATGCTTATCTAGGATTTCAAGATGCCAATAAGAACAATCCTAGATATCAGTATTGTTATATGTCATGGCATACAACTTAGCTATGTAAAGGATAACCAATCCTAGATACAATAACTATCACAAACAATTTCAATCAATCAATGAGATAAACTAGCTAGATGTTATATAAACTTGAAATGCTAGCTATTACAATACAACAACTCAATCAATCAACACAATAATCTCAATCTTGTATATAAAATCTAATCTAGATGCATACAAGTAATAAATGAGATTTCTTGTTAAGTAAGACACTAAAATGGATGAAATTAGTGAACAACTTACCAAGTCATGTGTGTTGAAGAAGACTCATGCAAAGATACATCCTAGATGATCCTAGATGATGCTAGATGATGTTTGATGCACATGGAAATGAGTTTGTGTAATCAAAGGTGAGTTCTTTGATGATTTTCTCTCTTGGAAAATACTCTAAGTTAAAAATATGATTTTGAACTCTTAAAAATTGACCTAAGGTGAAAGAGGCATATATATATGATGTCCAAATGAAGCTACATCATTTTGATTAAAATGCACAAAAATTACCTTGGTCATTGTACAAAGCGTTGTACGTACAGCGCCTGTACAGGGACCCACCTTGGAAAATGAAGAACATGTTCTTCATAAGCGCTGTTCACGGGGGTGACTTTAGGTGACCTGGGAGCGACTTGGAAAATGAGCTCTTAGGTTTTAGATGGTTGTTGTACGAGCACTGTACGTACAACACTTTGTTCAGCGACTGTACAATGACAAAAATAAATTGATTAGGTCTGTACAGCGCCTGAGACCAAGGTGCATCAGGTCTTAGATGGGCATTGTACGAACAACGCCTTCTATACAAACTTGCATCCTAATGCCTAACATGTCAGGGCAATTATCAACCAAGATACAATCAATTAAAACATGAATGAAGAGAGTTCAAGAACATGAATGCACATATATAAAACACACAACATACAAGAAGTATAGTTATGCATGAGTTGTGTGTGTGTGCAACTAAGTCTCTTAAATGCAAATAAGCACAAGTGTTTTACCTTTGAAGTGCTTATCATCTCGAGGTCTTGAGAGGGTCTTTGTTGAGCCTAATCACCAACAATTAAATGCCTAAGCTACCCTTACATTTCAAACCCCAATTATGGTTTGTCACCGAAATAGGCCAATCAAACTTAAGGAACTTACAAACGCCATTTCTGAAAATTAGTCTCATTAATGGAATTGAAAGCCATGAACCGAAAAGAACATGCGTCAACCAAAACTTCATAAGTAGACATTCCTAAAGATCAAATACGTCTTTCATTTGGTTGTAATGGGGCATAGGGTGAATGGTGAGTCAATAAATGGGAAAAATGGAAGCAAACACCTAATGGTCTCACTAAGGCATACATTCTGAATTGAGACAAATTTGCTCTCTACAACCTTCACATTCAAACATTGGCGTCCAGGCTTACAATTCACTTTGTGCATTTTCTACTCTTATTTTTCACTCAGTAACTCACTTAATTCTACATATATATTTTTTTATTTAGGCCATTTGTGCCTCATTCATCTTTTCTTTTTCTGCCTTTATTTTATTTTATTTTATTTTCTTTTCTTTTCTTTGCTTGTCTTTTCTTTTCAAGCATTGCATTTCATCTCATCTTTTTAATATGTTTGCACATACATATATGCCTAGGTATACGCCTTACAATTTTAACATACCCAAAGCTTACATTCAACCCCTAAGCCTTAGAAAACTATTTGGTACAAGGTAAGTCTAATGTATAGGCTATATGGTTTATGTTGATGTGGTTCATGAATGAAACGCTTAAATGTGTTTGGCTTCAAATGGGCATGGGAGCACACACATTAGAGGGATTGGAAGTGTTTAGGCCAATTTAGTGGTTCTTCACATGCATTGCCTAAAATCATATCTAAAGGTTTGTCCACAAAGTCAATTAAGGCATCCACAAGCAGTCCATAGTATTCTATGGCAAACAACATTTAGTGCAAATGAGACCTTTTAAATATGCTTAACATGTGTGTTTGAAAAAGTTTTTAAAGAGTGAATGAATTTCCCTTAAAATAATCTTTTTAGGCTGTGTTTGTGAACTTGACAGGAAGTCTCCACTATTAATTCCTATCCTTCAAACACAATTGAATATTCACTCCAACATAAAGAGAAAAGAACTAGCGCGCTTTGCGCAATGCAACCCTAAATGGCATAAAGTTAATCTAAACTGAGTAACGCAAATATGCACAGTTCCTCACTCGCACACACAATTGCACAATCTCAACAAGCAAAGTATGCTCAAACATGGCATTATCGCAAGATTTTCAAAAAAAATTGAAAATTTTGGCTCAAAATATTTGCAAACAAGATACGGTGTTGCGCACACACCCCCAAACCTAAATTTGACATTGTCCTCAATGTTTTTAAGGCATATAACAACCAGTAAACGCAGCGCAACACACATCCACAAGAAAATAGTCAAAACAAAATCAGTGTCCTATATTATAGTCCATCCTAAAGATTGGAATCAAGAGGTTCAATAACATCCAATATGCTTAGCACCAACTCAAGAGATATATCAATGTAAATTCATCAAGAGTTATAATCACAATCCAAGTGGACAAAATAATGTAATCATCAAAGCCTAAATCCACTATCACAAGCAACTCACACCCTTATTCTAAACAAGAAAACTAAAAAGCAAGAAATAAAACAAATTAAAATAAGCAAAGAAATTGTACCTAGGTGGGGTGCCTCCCACCAAGCGCTTGGTTTTACATCCCGGCTAGACGTGCTACTTGGATCTGTCAACCGAATTCCAAGGTTTCAAATATACGCCTATATACGATTAGGTCTTGGAAGTATTTGTTGCCCGCTGACGTGTTCCTAATCACATTAAGCAAAGGCAGGTAAATGTTCACTTGAAAAAGTGGTTTAATAAGTTTAGGAAACAACCTATACCAAATGCTTTTGTGTAGGCGGCTTGCAAAAATAGTATGATGGATATAAGGCTTCAGTTCCTTCATTTCATCATTTGTCTCCTCTTTTCCTACTTCTTCACCTATAACACTAGAAGACTCATTAGCATAATTGTGAACATAACTGTGCTTTACATTATCACCAGTCCAAGGGATGGTGGTAATTTCTTCTAGCATTGGTGGACTTGGGAGCTCTTTGCTCTCTTGCCCTTGCATGGCTTCCATGATAGCCCCAATATGCATTTCCATTCTTCTCAACGAAGCTTCTAATCCCAAAAACCTAAGTGCACTTGCTTCCAAACATCCGTTCAAAGTTTGTTCATATGACATTTGTGATGCTTGTATGGCTACTAGCATTACTTCTTTGGGAATCCCATCCTTTGGCCCCGTATTGGAAGAATTCGAGTTATGGACTCTTTCTTCCCTCGAGTGCCTTGAGGTAAATAATTTCATTTCCTGATTGAATTTGGCCAATTGCAAGTCAAAAGGATCCATTGTTCCTAAAAAGAAAACAAAAAAGAAAAACGACACAAGACACAAAAGAAAACAAAACTAGAAAATCTAAAAATAACAAAAATGACACACTACCTATAAAATCTAACAACAATGAAAGTTACACAAATCAACTACTCTAAACGCCAATCCCCGACAGCGATGCAATTTTGAACACACTTTTTCTATCGTTAGGAAATCGTGATCCAAAAGATGTTTATAAGAAATTCCTACGCAATGTGCTCTAAGTTTTGAAAACTAGTAAAACGGTAAGCTAAGGATTCGTTCCACAGGGATTAGATTAGATTAATCGATTTGCTATCTAATCTAAGTTAGTCTAACTAATATGCAAGAAATAAATCATGGTAAGTTGGATAGTGTATGGTTTGATAAACCATCAAATAATGCATGTAAAGTAAATGACAAGAATATAAAGAGAATATGAATGGAGATAGGAATCCAATACCAACAATACTAGATAAGAGAATGGGTTTAAACAATTAATATGAAGTCTAGTGAAATGATAGAGTAGCTAATGGACTTTGAGCAATTCATACATGGCTTCATTAACGTACGATCCATACAATCAAGGACCGATATCATTCGAAAATGTGTTTAGGTTGTTACTACGAAACCTAAACAACTTCCCACCAAAAAGCCTAACCAATTAAGGAGATGGGGTTAAGATGGGATCGGTTAATGATGATCAAAGGCCTAGGCAATTATGGTTGATATACCCTCCAATAACCTATCCTATTCACTATGTGCTACAATCAATTAAGTGTGTCAATAACTCAATCAATTTTATCACAAGTAAATCCTACAACATATTGCAATCAACAAGTGTATCAATAACTTAATCAATCACATAAGATCAAGATCTAATTAAAAAGTAAATAAAACTATAATCGTGTAAACATAATTTTCAAAGCTTTAACAAATACTCATTGTCCAAGAGTTTCTCAAATCATCCCCCTAGAATGAGGGTTTAATTACACATAAATAGAAACAAAGAATGGAAGTAAAATGTAGAGAAATCACCCTTGGGTCGTAAGCTTGATCCTTCCTTGAGCTTCTTTGTTGATCCTAATGCAAAGATTGGGTGATGATGATATGTCTAGATATGTGGAGTCAAATGGAAAGTGACAAAGGAAATGTGTGTAGAAGATGGGTAGAGAGCAGTAATTTGGGTGAAGTAATCTAGATGTTTGTTGATGAGATTAGAGAGGAGAAAATAGAGAGATTAGGAATGGTGGAAGAAGGGATTCTTTTTGTTATCTGTAAAAATGGTGTATTCATATGTTGTGAATGCTAGGGGTATGAAATAGGCATGAAAGGACAACATTACCCCTCTAAAATGGCTTGAAAACATCCATTTCGCTGTGCTTGAGAGTGTAGTTCGCGGTTACGTCGTGGGTAGTTCGCAGTACCCTGCGCAGCGGTTACTAAAATGGGTATAACCTCTTCTAGAAGACTCGGAATCACAATCTATAAAAACCATTGGAAACTAGACTTCAGCTGCGATGAAATTCCCTTAAACAATAGTGTAGAATATACCTAGAGGGGGTGAATAGGTATAGGCCCAATTTCTTCCAATATTGAATAATATGCGGAATACAAGAATTAAAAGCACACTTGATAAGTTTTAACAATTGAATTGATTTAATCAACACATGTGAAAATCAATATACAAGAGATGCAATCAATACAAAAATATGGAAGATAAAGAAATATAAAACGAAACTTAACACAATAGTTTTTATGTGGTAAAACCTCAAAGAGGAAATATTCACGGGTTGATACCACAACCACCGGCAAAGCAATTCACTATGAAAGAAAGAGATACATACTCAATGCAATCAACTCCTAGTCTATCCACAAGACCAAATGAATCACTTCCCTACTCCCTATCCAAGATGAGTCATTCACCTCTAGGAAGTAACTTCCTATCCAAGGCTCTCATGCCTCTAGAAAGATTTCCTTGCTTAGCTATCTAGATCACAAAGATCCTAGTCAAGCTTCCCTAGCTCAACCATCCGGAGTATCACATTCTTAGCTAAGACTTTTGCTTAGTTATCCGGATCCTCTTGAACTTAACTAAGACTTCTTGCTTGGCTATCCGGAACACTTTCCTAGCAAAGTCTTCTTGCTCAAATTAAAGCTTCACTCACTTTAACAAAAGACTTCAACCTTTTCACAAGGCAATGATTTAAGTGATGCAAATGATGTAAATCACAAACAAATAAAGCAAGATGATCAATCAAGCTCTATGAACATGTTCAATGATAATCTAGAATATACTTTCAACAAACAATCACAAATATATCTAGAAATCAAGACATGTTAATCAATAAGAACAAGATAAGAATATTCAATATATCACTCAAAAATATTAGTTCTTAGATCATGAAATTAAACCTAGAAATCATCATGAAGCACATCATACAAGTCATTTCTAGAATCAATTTCAAATAAATCAAGTTTAGCTAAAATATGTTCAAAAGTAATCACAAAGCTAAGACTCAACAATCAATCAATCAAACAAACCTCAAGTATGAATTAACATCATTCTTAACACATTTCATTAATCAAATAGGAAGATTAAATGAGATGATCAAAAGAGAAAGTAAGAAGAAGATGTTTCACATACAAATCATGAGTCTCGGACTGAAATAAGCTTGCTAAGAAATATTATGAACTCAAATGACTATGAAAATGCTTAAGATTTGTAGCTCTCATCAAGACCAACATTTTTGGCTTTTGAATCACTTGATTCGGAGTTGAAATGAGAAAGTTATGATTGAAACAAGAAACCTAAAATCATGAAGAAATTATGCACTTCATCTTTTTCAATTTTTTCTTCAAGTTATGTTTGAAGGGAAGGAAGAGAGTATTTAAAAGAATTCAAGAGAGGGAAAAATGAGCCAATCAACATGTGCCACATCACTATCCACGTGTGGGACGTGTGTGGCACACATGGGCAGAGAGGTTGCCTGGCCGTGTGGCACACGTGGCTCACACATGGACTCATTTGCTTGGCCTTTGGCCGAGCAAGCTCCTCTTGCGTTCTTTGGCAGTATTCGGGCCTCTGAACTCTGATTTTGAATTCGTATTTGGATTACAAATTGTGACTCCCTCAAGCACAATAATAACTATGAAAATTTGACAAAAGGTTAAGAATTCATCTCAAAAAACAACGACAAAGACTACCCAACGAATGAGAACGAAAAGTAGCGTAGCTACATCGTTTGGACTCAAAACCTAATGAATGAGTAACCGAAATGACCGGGACTCAATAAGGAATCAAATGAGATCATGTTCAAGTCCAAATACAATAAAACACAAACATATAAACACAAGATCACACAAGTATGCCATTTCCTAGACATAGTCTTAAAACATGCAACTCTACAATGTACGACAATATGAGTTCAATGCATGAGCATACTTCAATGGTGTGTGAATGTGTTAAACCAAATGTAGCACAATGATGCAGAGACACACATGAATGAATTGTGTGTGTGTGCGCTTATGCCTTGCAAGAGGAAGAAGAATCTTGATACCTTAGCATCCAAGTACGCGATTTTCCTTTTGAAGATGATATTTGCATGAGATGTTGCTTTTCTTCTTTGAAGCTTCTTTTCACCAAGAACGACCTAAGCAACTAATCATTACAAATAAAGAGCATTTTGCAATGGAATCAAGCCAACAAAGATATAGGATCTTACAATCTCCCACTTTGGCTATTTCATGGCAAAACCTCATCCTCACCATACAATGATCACTCTAATAAACTCAAAGTTGATTGCATACTCTCAACCTCACAATACAAAGAGATCCCTACACTAAAAGATCTTTAAGTCTTCATGAGTCTTCAAGAATCCCTTCTTTGAACTTCAAAGTACCTATAAGAAACATAGCAAACCAAACAAGAGATCTTCTTCCAAAGAAGAATGGTGAGGTATCATCACATAAACAAATAAGAAACTTCCCTTATATCAAACAAAAATGCATTATCTCAAGCGTATGAATGTTTTCACATTAAAGCTAAGATCCTTAACCTAATTAGGCAAGAATTCTTTTCTCCCTCTTAAGACAAAAATTCTCCCCCTTAAGACAAAGTCTCAATTAAGCACAAAAAGGACATTACTCACACATTTGGAACATTTCTCCACACATGGTGAGGTATACATTTTCTTTCTCCCCTATATCAAACATGGTCTCCCAGATATCAAACATGGTAAGGTATACATTTCTCCCTCTTTTTGTCAAGGAATAGACAAAGGACACAAGATAAAAAATGAGATATTAAGCAAACAAATCGTATAGAAAACGAAGTTGAATATACTAAGCTCCCCCTAAACATATGCTCCACATTATGATCATCAAGTAGATTTGTTCACAAGGGACTTCACACATTCACACATTCAAGCAATAAGAGAAGATATTTCATCACTTTTCAAAGTCCAAGAGAGAATCATAGATTTTCATTAATCTCTCAAAATTATTCTCACATTGCTAATGAATCATGCACATAAGCAAAATATGTGTGTGTGTGTGTGAATGCTTCTCACATATATAGAAGGAGTAATTGTGATATCAACATGCAAACTCTATCCATATCTATCAATCTAAAGCATTTCCAATCTAGGTCAAACCGATATTCATCCGAGTTTTTGCTTTTAAAGAGAATAGATTTCAACATGTGAGCGTGTGTGTGCATGTGGCTCGTTTACCTGTTTCTATTTGACAACCCAAGCTTTTCACAATTCTTAACTATACGCCATTAAGCCTTTTATTTTTCATTTCTTTTAAGCTTATAATCAAAGATTTTTCTTTTTTTGATTCTTTTCAACACTTATTTGATTTTTCTAACAAAAACATATACACCTCATGGCAGCTTTCACTCATCACAATGGCATAGCCCTTTCTTACATTGGGCGGCTGCACAACCAAGGTGTGTAGCCCTTTCCATGAGGGTGCTCATTGAATTCTATGTAGTGCCAAAGCAAAATGGATACATACCAAAGGTCATCTATCATGTACTAAGCAATAAACTTCTAGATACATCCATAATCTACACATATTCAACCACAAATACTCTAAACTAAAACATATAAGAGAAGCATTAGTGCACTTTTAAAAAATTAAATTTTCAAGCTTAAGTGCATGATCTAGAAACAAGAGTTATTAGTTTAAGATCACTACTTCTCAAGTGAGTAGCTCTCAAAGATATTGATATTCAAATAAAGTTTTGCTCATCAAGCCACTCACAATCACACAAAGACATCAATCAACACAAACCATGCCAATGGACATTCTAAGAGTTTTAAACCTCTCTTTGTCTAAGGGCTTGGTGAACAAGTCTGCAAATTGATTTTTAGTAGGCATATGCTCTAGAGTAACAATATAATGTTCAACTAGGTTGTAAGGATTCCCGTTGTTTTTAATTGGCTTATTTCGTGATCAAACCATATGTGGGGGTTCTTTGTAAGGGTAGCCTAAGTATCGGTCTTAATGTTCGAAGCCCTTTGAAGACCTCGTGTTGATAAGCACCGAAGGTAAATTTCTATGTGCTTACCTTTCTTTGAAGAGATTTAGAAGCACACACACACTTTGCATTCTTACATTTGTGTGCATTCTCTTCATATGTCACATTACACACTAGCACTTTGATTGTTATATCTTGTTGTGTATTTATGTGTCTTGTAATTCGTTTCCCGATAGTGTTCGGAAACGTCCGCGCATGCACTAGAATGTGCTTGGTTTGTGCGAAGACCGCCCACGGAGAATGCCCTTGGCTTCTCCTTGGTTTTCACCTCTGTTGGTGATTGGCGGTTATGATCGGCGGCCTGGCCGCCGAATGGAACCGCCGTTTGCTTCTAGGAGCAATTCTACGGTCACGATCGGCGGTCACGACCGCCGTTCGAAACCGCCGTTCATACTTGATCGATTTCGATCTCTCGGGTCTGATTCGGCGGTTAGGATCGGCGGTCATGAAACCGCCGAATGAACCGCTGTTTATGCTCTGTTCTTCACGAGCTCAATTCGGCGGTCATTATCGGCGGCCTGGCCGCCGATTGAAACCGCCGAACGGTGCGTTTCAAGGGCAAACTTGTCTTTTCACTTGCCCTTTCTTGATGTCTATAAATATCACACTTTCTCATTTTCAGATTTAATGTTCTTTAACTCTAAGAACCCTAAACTTAAAAGAGAGACATTTGAGAGAAAATCAAATCAAGAACACCTTTTTAACACTCAAAAACCATTCTCATATGCATCAAAATATCATCTAGCATTTTCTAGCTTAGTTAGGATGCTTGCTTGCATGGGTTTTGGTCAACACATATTCTTTGGTAAGTTCTTCACTATTATCATACATAATTAGTGTTTTATTTATCATTGACATCTCTTATATTATTTGTATGCTCTTGAATATATTCTAGATACAAATTAGAGATTGTTGTGTTGACATGATTGAGTGTTGTATTTTTGATAGCTATCTAGGATTTGTTAATCTATGTTTAGCTAAGCTATTTGACATGTCATCTAGCTTTTAATATCTAGGATTGAATTAATTGCATATTCACTATCCTAGATAAGCATATAGAGTAACCTAGCTCTTAATTGCATTTTGGATATTTTATATATTCACATAGGTTGTATATTCTCTTCATAGAGAAAGTAAGTCTTGTGTGTAGCATCCGGGATTAGGTTGCTTAGAACGCAAGCAAATTGGACTAGGTTCACTCATACCGGGATTAGGTAGGTGTGTGATTACTTCCGGGATTAGGTTGTAATCGTTTGCACATTTAGTGGATTCGAGGTTCGAGTGTGGCTTACTTACATAGCCCGTGGTTTTTCCCGTGAGGGTTTCCACGTAAAAACCAAGTGTTGTTTTAATTTCCGCACCATATTACAATTGCTTGGTTATATTATCTTGAGGGCATTTTCGTAATTTTGACTAACACGAAAAATTGGGTAAAAAGCGTAAAATCTATTCACCCCCCCTCTAGATAGCTTTATACACACCGTGCTATTATTTGTTTCAATTGGTATCAGAGCGGGTTCCTAGACATACATAGGTGATCCTTGCTCATTTTGGTGTGTTTTGCATTTTGTGTGATTTTTGATTTATTCATACATTTTGCATTCATCTCATTTGCATTCATCCAAACACTATGAGTGGTTTCGGGATGAGCAAAGAGGGAGCGTCGAGCGTGAGGCCACCGTTGCTCACCGGCGATAATTACTCCTCATGGAAGGGGAAGATGGAAGCATACATATGCCAAATCCATGATAGGGCATGGATGGCGGTTGAAGATGGATATGCTCCACCTATGATGACTTCTACGGATGGAGGAGAAGAAGTTCTCAAGCCTAAGGCACAGTGGAGTCCTCAAGAATTTATTGACTCCATGTGGAACAACAAGGCTATTCATGCCATCCGATGTGCAGTGAGTGAAAATCAGTACAAACTGATTCAAATTACTAGGATTGCTAAAGAGGCATGGGACATCCTAGAAGTTGCACATGAAGGCACCGAGGTTGTCAAGGACTCAAAGCTTCAAGTCCTTCAAACTCGGTTTGAGACCATTAGGATGGAAGAGCACGAGCACTTCAATGACTTCCAAGTGAGACTAATGGACATTGTGAACCAAAGTCACCAACTTGGTGATCCTTACTCGGATAGAAGAATCAAGCAAAAGATCATGCGATCACTTCCCGAGAGGTTCGAACCCAAAGTGACGGCTTTAGAAGAAAATGACACTTACAAGGAAATGAAGCCGAGTGAAGTCATTGGAAGACTTCTAGCCTATGAATCAAGAAAGGCTACCACATCTCCTCCTAAGAAGAAAAAGGATATTGCCTTGAAGACATCCAAGATGGAAGAGGAGGAGGATGACTCATATGAAGACATGGCACTCATTGCCAAAGGATTCAAGAAGTTCTTGAATCTTCAAAAGAGTGATTATGGCTCAAAGGGGAATGACTTCAAGAAGAAGAAGTCCACTATTAAGAATGTCAAGCCATATCATGAGATGTCTTCAAGAGAGAAGATTCAATGCTACGAATGTGGAGGATTCGGGCATATCTCCAAGGAATGTGCTAACTTGGAAGATGAAAGAGAGGAGGTCGCCACTTCAAGTAATAGTGATGAAGAGATTGTGGCAAAATTCTTGGCATTAGGTTGCTCTCACAAGCGGGACAACAAAGTGAAAGTTGTTGAAGGAAGTCCCTCAAGCTTGAATGATTGTGAGAACAACTATTTTGCCTTTCCGATCTCCTACAATGAAGAAGAGAATGAGAGTCAAGAAGAAAGTGACTCTAATAAAGACGACTCTTCATCTAACTCCTCACATGGATATGTGAAGAAAAAGGTTCTAGATAAAACCTCACTGAGTTTAAAAGCTTAGCAATGAAGACCAAGGAAAAGATACGAAGATTGAGAGAAGAGAATCTAGACCTTGAAGCTCATGTTGACCACTTAAGTGAACAAGTGGATAGATCCAAGAATATTGAAGATAAGCTAAGAAAGGAGTTAGACTTATCTAAGAGGAATGAAGAAGAATTAAAAAGAGAGCTTGAAGAGGCTAAAGGATCAAGGACTAGGATAGTTTCTAGCACCGAAAAACTTGACCACATGTTAAGTGTTGGAAAGAGTCCGTGTGATAAGAGAGGTCTTGGGTTTGAAGATAGTAAGGAGTCCTCCACTCCTAACAAGACCATGTTTGTCAAAAGCTTGAGCTACAAAGAAGATTCACCGGTGCAAACTCCTAGGAAGAAGATTGAGCTAGGACAATGCTCTCATAGTGCACAAGTGAAGGTAGCTCCAAGAAGACAACCTCAAGCTCAACCTACAAGAGTTCCTCATGCTAACTTCCCTCAAACTCAAATCCATCAAGGGAAGAGACCAATCATGCAAACTCAACCGTGGAAGCAACCAAGTCTTGGTCAACAACAAAGAAGGAGAAATCCTATCCAACAACCAAGACAACCACAAAGACATGGGAAGGCTCCTATACATGCACAAGGACATGGTATGATTCCTAACTTTGTCCCTACATGTCATTTTTGTGGTGTTGATGGTCATATTAGACCAAAGTGCTTTCGTTACATTAAAATGTGTAGAGTTAAAAGCATGATTGAGAAAAAGAAAGCTAGAGCTAGAATGCATACTCATAGGAAGGAAGAAATTCATTTACATGATCCTATGACATCTAGATCTCTAGAACAATTGACCACTAGGAAGAAAAATGTCACACCTATGTGGATAAGGAAAAATGAACCCGCTTGCTACGAGACTATCAAGTCTCAAATAGGTTCATCCAAGCCAAATGGACTTGGGAGGTCTATAGGACCTCATGACCTTCATTGTTGAAGGTTGATGATTGACCCCATATGGGGAACTCAAGCAAAGAGAGCTATTTTGCATTCTTGTATCTTGCAAAAAAATTTGAAATATCTTATGCCTCTTCTTTTAATTGCTTGAGTAAGCTTGGTTGTACATTTGTATATATGTTTAAATTCCATAAGTGTGAACCTTGCTTGTCTACAATCCATGTCATATTTATGTTCAAACATGCATTTTTGGACTAGGAGATTTACATTGGAAGTATGATTTGAATGACCTATGATTATCTCCATGACATGATGATTCTTTAATAACATGCTAATGACAAATGACAAAGCATGAAATTCATATAACATGCTCACATGAAAAGCATGAATTGATGATTGCATATTCTTAAAATGCAAAAACTTGTGTGAAAACTTATGAGACTCAAAATGAATAAAGGATCTTGTATCCATTCAAAGGAACTTACATTCCAATGTCTCTCTTTCTTTATTGGTTGATCATGGTTACTATCATACGGATAATTTTATCCGGAAAAATCAAGTAGGGTGCAAAGTCGCTCATGCCATGTTTCGCTTATAAAGTTGGATATAGTTGCTCTTAAATTGAAATCAATAATCTCTATATCCTTGCTTTTCCCATGACATTGGTGAAATTGGTTTGAATTCTTATTAGAAACCTTTGTCATTTGCTTTGCCAAATACCATTGTATTTTGGACTTGAATGCTATATGTCTTGTATGCAAAGCATGTTGAATTCACACATTTTCTCAAAATAAATCTCCTTGTTTCTCTCAAATTAATTGAAGTGCATAAAGTGACTTATATGTATATGCATATCTTGCATGCTTCTATCTCTCGTTGCTATGAGTGACCCAATTGGGGACTACTCCTTTGCCTATATCATGACAAAAAGGGGGAGTAGGATATGGTAAGGGGAGGTGCAAAATATAGAAGCTTTTGTGCACTTTGGGGAAAACATACATTGAGGGGGAGTAACCCGTTGAGGGGGAGCATTGCATTTATCATACATTGCATACATTTGGTAATGTTGTGCCTAAATTCTAAAAATGCAAATGCTTGGTATTGTTCTCACATGATTAATCTCACACTTTTCTTGTATTAGAAATGTTAGAAACTCTTTTCAGGGATTGATTATTCTACAAGAGAATTGAAGACTTCAAGTTGCATTATCTTATCTCTTTGTATTGTAGAATATCATTATAGTCCCGTAGTTTCTATTTTTTTTGTGAGGAATCATTGTGAGTGATGGTTTTGTCACGAAATAGCCAAAGGGGGAGATTGTAAGGATTCCCGTTGTTTTTAATTGGCTTATTTCGTGATCAAACCATATGTGGGGGTTCTTTGTAAGGGTAGCCTAAGTATCGGTCTTAATGTTCGAAGCCCTTTGAAGACCTCGTGTTGATAAGCACCGAAGGTAAATTTCTATGTGCTTACCTTTCTTTGAAGAGATTTAGAAGCACACACACACTTTGCATTCTTACATTTGTGTGCATTCTCTTCATATGTCACATTACACACTAGCACTTTGATTGTTATATCTTGTTGTGTATTTATGTGTCTTGTAATTCGTTTCCCGATAGTGTTCGGAAACGTCCGCGCATGCACTAGAATGTGCTTGGTTTTGTGCGAAGACCGCCCACGGAGAATGCCCTTGGCTTCTCCTTGGTTTTCACCTCTGTTGGTGATTGGCGGTTATGATCGGCGGCCTGGCCGCCGAATGGAACCGCCGTTTGCTTCTAGGAGCAATTCTACGGTCACGATCGGCGGTCACGACCGCCGTTCGAAACCGCCGTTCATACTTGATCGATTTCGATCTCTCGGGTCTGATTCGGCGGTTAGGATCGGCGGTCATGAAACCGCCGAATGAACCGCTGTTTATGCTCTGTTCTTCACGAGCTCAATTCGGCGGTCATTATCGGCGGCCTGGCCGCCGATTGAAACCGCCGAACGGTGCGTTTCAAGGGCAAACTTGTCTTTTCACTTGCCCTTTTCTTGATGTCTATAAATATCACACTTTCTCATTTTCAGATTTAATGTTCTTTAACTCTAAGAACCCTAAACTTAAAAGAGAGACATTTGAGAGAAAATCAAATCAAGAACACCTTTTTAACACTCAAAAACCATTCTCATATGCATCAAAATATCATCTAGCATTTTCTAGCTTAGTTAGGATGCTTGCTTGCATGGGTTTTGGTCAACACATATTCTTTGGTAAGTTCTTCACTATTATCATACATAATTAGTGTTTTATTTATCATTGACATCTCTTATATTATTTGTATGCTCTTGAATATATTCTAGATACAAATTAGAGATTGTTGTGTTGACATGATTGAGTGTTGTATTTTTGATAGCTATCTAGGATTTGTTAATCTATGTTTAGCTAAGCTATTTGACATGTCATCTAGCTTTTAATATCTAGGATTGAATTAATTGCATATTCACTATCCTAGATAAGCATATAGAGTAACCTAGCTCTTAATTGCATTTTGGATATTTTATATATTCACATAGGTTGTATATTCTCTTCATAGAGAAAGTAAGTCTTGTGTGTGGCATCCGGGATTAGGTTGCTTAGAACGCAAGCAAATTGGACTAGGTTCACTCATACCGGGATTAGGTAGGTGTGTGATTACTTCCGGGATTAGGTTGTAATCGTTTGCACATTTAGTGGATTCGAGGTTCGAGTGTGGCTTACTTACATAGCCCGTGGTTTTTCCCGTGAGGGTTTCCACGTAAAAACCAAGTGTTGTTTTAATTTCCGCACCATATTACAATTGCTTGGTTATATTATCTTGAGGGCATTTTCGTAATTTTGACTAACACGAAAAATTGGGTAAAAAGCGTAAAATCTATTCACCCCCCTCTAGATAGCTTTATACACACCGTGCTATTATTTGTTTCATAGGTCTCTAATGAAATGATGCCTAATGTCTATGTGCTTTGTGTGAGAGTGTTGAACCGGATTTTTAAAGATGTTAATGGCACTTAAGTTATCACAATAAAGTGCCATTTTTCCTTGTTCTATCTCATAATCCTTAAGGATTTGTTTCATCCAAAGAAATTATGTGCAAGTACTTCCGGTCGTATAAACCGCGGTGTATTCTTAGCATTTCTCCTCTCTACTGCAGTGTCTAGATAGCGACACATAAACCGCGACATGGCTTAGTGTTGAGTTGCTTGTTGCTTCCACGCGACCTGACAGCGACAATCTTGTTATGTTTCCTCTTTTTCTCCTTTTTGTTCTCTTTGTACCAAATACTCCTCCATCTTTCATAAATGCCCATGTGGCATAAATATACCTAAAAACACTTGATTCACACAATTAAATCATGGGATATTGCTCGAGAATAAGCATAAAGAGTCGGGAATGAGGGCCAAAATCATATACATTTTTGGTTCGATCAGTAAGCTATCCAAAGATTCTAACTGTAGTGTTACTTTTTTTCTCACTGTGAATTATAGGACCAGAACTTGGGGAGGACGATTGAGAGTGCTAGGATGATAAATGGTTTTTACTATTTTGATGATAACTTATTTAGTAATGAAAAAGCTCAAGGCTTTAGTAGTATTAGTTCAATTTTCTTTCGTGAACAAATAATGCTTTGGCATCTTAGACTAAGGCATCCTAATTTTCCTTATCTTAAACATGTATTTCCATCCTTATTTAAAAATATAGATTGTTCATCTTTTCAATGTGAAAGTTGTCATTTATCAAAAAGTCGTTGTGCTACCTATCTTCCAAAACCCTATCATGCCTCAAAACCATTTTATTTAATTCATAATGATGTGTGGGGACCTTCAAAGGTTACTACTGTGTCTAGATAAAAATGGTTTGTGACCTTTATAGATGATCATACTCGATTATGCTGGATTTATTTGATGAGTGAAAATTTTGAATTAGAAAAGTTGTTCAAAGATTTTTACAACATGGTTGAAATCCAGTTTAAAACAAAAATTAGTATACTTCGCTTTGACAACGGAACATAGTATTTTAATAAATTTTGGAAAACTTTTTTTTGAAAGAAAAAGGTATTCAACATCAATCTACATGTCACGATACTGCTCAACAAAATGGAATTGCTGAGAGAAAAAATAAACATTTGCTTGAAGTGGCTCATGCCATAATGTTTTCTATGCATGTTATGCTATTTTAACAGCATCCTATTTGATTAACATGATGCCTACCCGACTTCTAAAATTTGTCACATCGTTAGAGTGTCTCAAAAAAAAGTTTTCCAAAATCTTGTATAAATTCTGATTTGCCTTTAAAGGTTTTTGGGTGCACAGTTTTTGTCCACATACCCAGCAAATTTCGATGTAAACTTGATCATAGAGCTGAAAAAATGTGTTTTCATAGGATATGCTCCAACAATAAGGGGTACAAGTGTTATAACCCTCAAAACAGAAAAATTCACATGAGTATGGATGTTTCCTTTTTAGAAAATCACCTTTACTTCAGCAAAAATGTTCTTCGGGGGTGGGGGTGGGGGGGGGGTGGGGTGTGGGTGTGGGTGTGGGTGTGGGTGGGGGTGGGTGGGGGTGGGGGAAGAGGAAGATGAAGACAATTTTTGGGATGTAAATGTTTCTTTACCTAATACAATTCTTGACTATTCTATTTTTTCTGAAACACAAACTCAAGAAAAATCTATTCAAGATGTTGGAAATAAATGAGATTCTAGTCAAACCTTGCCAAGTATAAGTGTATCACCAACATAGGGAGAAATACTACAAAAGGATAAAATTAATCCTAATTTTGAGCTTCTGGTTTATACTAGAAAAAGGACTCATGAAAGGAGTAAAGACCTGCCTATCACCTCAGTACATAATTAATCAAAATCTCTGAGAGATGGTCCTTCGAATATTCCAAGTAATCCTATTCCTGTTTCATCTTATATTCCTATTTCCGTTTCATCCCCTTCTTCTATTGTACCTTCAAATAATAAACCCTTAGATCTGGATGTTCCTATAGCTATCAGAAAAGGAATCCGAACATGTACCAAACGCCCTATTGCCAAATATGTATCTTACCAAAGAATTTCTAATAACCATAGAGCATTTACCTCTAAAATTTCTCAATTATTTGTTCCAAGAAACATCTAGGAAGCTCTAGATGATCCAAATTGGAAGTTAGCAATTATGGAGGAAATGAATGCTCTTTAAGAAAGTGTCACTTTGGAGATAGTTGATTTTCCAAGGGATAAGAAGACAATAGGATGCAAATGAGTATTTATTGTAAAGTGCAAGGATGATGGTAATATAAAGAGGTACAAAGCAAGGCTTGTGACAAAAGGTTTTACACAGACCAATGGAATCGACTACCAGGAAACGGTCGCTCCAGTAGCCAAAATATACTTAATCTGAGTTTTATTATCTTTGGCTGTGAGTTCCAATTGGCCTTTACATCAGTTAGATGTAAAAAAAATGCCTTTATAAATGGGGATTTAGAAGAGGAAGTTTTTATGAGCTTACCATCTGGTTTTGAGGAAAGGTTTGGTGAAGATAAAGTCTGTAGGTTAAAGAAGTTGTTGTACAGCCTTAAACAATCTCTTAGAGCGTGGTTTGAACTTTTTGGGAAGGTTGTAAGGAGTCATGCTTATTGTCAAAGTTAAGCCGATCATATTATGTTTTATAAATATTCAAGAGAAGGGAAAATTGTTATCTTGATTGTTTATGTGGATGATATAATCTTGACATTAGATGATAGTGCTGAATTGGAAAGACTGAAGAAGAGACTTGCTGTTGATTTTGAGATCAAGGACTTGGGAGCTTGAAGTACTTCCTTAGGATGGAATTCACTAGGTCTAAAGAAGGTATATTTTTCAATCAACACGAATACGTACTTGACTTGCTTGGTGAAACAGGTTTTCTTGGTTGCAAAACAACTGAAACACCGATTGAACCCAACTTAAAACTACAATCTACCAAAACTGAAGATGTGGTGAACATGTAGCAGTGCCAAAGACTTGTTGGAAGGCTGATTTATTTGTCCCATACACATCGGGATATATCTTTTGCAGCAAGCATGGTGAGTCAATTCATTCACTCACCAGGTCTGGAACACTTTGATGCGGTGTACAAAATCTTCAGATATCTGAATTCTTAGAGATTTGCTAGTTGTCTTATTTCTGTAAATATAGAATTAGTCAACTCCTGTAAATTAGGAATATTTATTTATAGGTTAGCTTGAATAGATATTTAGTTCTTGATTTTGTGCCTTGTATTTCCTATAAGAAGGAAACGTGTAAAGCCTTTTATTCATTGAGTCAATATACATAAATTATTCTTCCAAATATTCTATGTGTTTAGGTGCAAAGCAATGGTTTTGATGATTTGAATTAGAATTTCGTATTGTAAAATTTACGGTTGAAAGCTTTTATTATTATTATTATTATTATTATTATTATTATTATTATTATTATATGTATGTATTATTATACAAGTCACATTAGAATGTTTTTGTTGTTTTACTACATCTCACAAGTTGCAAGGTGCGGTTACTATATGATAAGATGAGGTTGACGCAATGGTAAACACCTCATACTTACATCCAAGATGTTATGGGTTCAAGTCATACCCCTCCCTCAATCCTGAAATATTGAATAATTAAAATAAAAATAAAAATAAAAATAAAAAGGTTTGGCTCCTAAAGACACTAAGTCATCGATTTGTCTTTAAGACACATGAATCACTCTTTATCTGGAAGAAAGAATTGATGTTAACATAGGGATGACAATTTGACTTGCACGCACGGGCACCTGCCTGAACCCAACCCTATAGGGTCGGGTTTGGGCGGTGATGTTAACATAGGGATGGCAATTTAACCCGCACCCGCGAGCACCCGCCCGAACCCGACCTTGTAGGGTTGGGTTTAGGTGGTGATTTTACGACCCATGGGTGGGTGTGGGTTTGAAAAAAGAATCCACACAGATGCATTAAAAAACATGTTATCGATACTACATCGTTTTGAGTATGAAAATAAAAAATAAAAAACTCAAAACGACGTAGTTTTGAGTGAAACACTGAAATCCTAACATATTTTTCATATGATATTTCTCACTTCCTTCACTTTTCACTCCGTCGTTTATCACTTTTCACTCATCACTCATCACTCATCAGCAGCAACCAACAAGCCAACTGATCCGTCAATCTTCGGTCATCCGTTGTCGCCATCTCACCATATCACCTTTGTTGCCGTCGCGCCTCCAATGTTTCGATTACAACGTTTAATTTCTGTGTCATTGTATGTTTTTATGAGCTTTTTTGTTTGTTTGTTGGAATTCAGCTTGTTGTATTTTCCGGTTGATTTTGAACTTAATTTGATTTTTATTTGGTTATTTTAGAAGTTTTTGAACTGCTTACATTGTGTGGTTTTCGAATTTTGAGATTTTTATTAAGATTTCCACTCTCATTGTTCGATTCTTTGCGTTTTTGTGGTGATTAGATAGAGTTTTTTTGTAAAAACAAAATATTATGATGTGTTCATTTCACATTTACATGGATTTGGGTAGTCATTTTGTAAGGTTCATGATTTGTATTGGCTTGATTTCATTGCAAAACGCTCTATATTTGTATTAGCTGTTGCTTAGGAAGTTCTTGGAAGAAAAGAAGCTTAAAAAGTGAAGAGCAACATCTAGTGCAAATGTCGTCTTCAAGAGGTGAAA
The DNA here is from genome assembly GCA_008009225.1 of Acer yangbiense. Lineage (NCBI taxonomy): Eukaryota > Viridiplantae > Streptophyta > Magnoliopsida > Sapindales > Sapindaceae > Acer > Acer yangbiense. The sequence continues at coordinate 16,607,836 of CM017764.1, forward strand.
GCGTCAAAGGTATACTTCGACTTCGACTTCGATCCTCTTGCAAGGCGTTAGCGCACACACACACAATTCATACATGTGTGTCCCTGCATCGTAGTTCAAACATTTGGTATAACACATTCACACACTTCTTAGTATGCTCATGCATTGGTCTTTTATAGATAAACATTGTAGAATTGCATGCTTCGTGACTATCTCTTCGATATGGCATACTTGTGTGAATTTGTGTTTGTTTGTTTATGTATTTTTTATTTTGGACTTGAATATGTTCTTATTTGACTCCTTATTGAGTTCCGGTCGTTTTGATCACTCATTCATAAGGTTTCGAGTCCAAACGATGTAGCTACGCTACTTTTCGTTCTCATTCGTTGAGTTGACTTCATCGTCGTTTTCTGAGATGATTTCTCAACCATTTTTCAAAATTGTGTAGTCTTCGTTATGCGTGAGGGAGTCACAGTTTGTAATCCAAAAATAGATTCAAATCGGAGTTCGGATACCTAAGATACGGCTCAAGAACGTGAGGGAGCGCGAGAGAGGCGAAAGTGGCCAAGAGGCCACGATGCCACGTGTGGCCCAAGCTGTGTGGGAGCCATGGACCCCACAGCCAGAGAGGCCCTCTGGCCCCGTGTGGCCCACGTGCCCCCCACGGGCTGGGGTGACGTGGCCATGCTTGGTTGGTCATTTTTGCCTTCTCTCTCCTCCATTTAATCCTCTCTCATTCCCTCCAAACATTTTTAAAGATTTTCAAGAACACTTTCAAAAATTCTGCAGAAATTCTTCAAGTTTTTAGTTTTAGTATTTTGATCATAACTTTCTCATACAAACTTGAAATCGATTGATTCAAAAGACAAAATTGTTGGTCTTGATGAGAGCTACAAACCCCAAGCAATGCTAGAGGCAGCTGACTTCGTCATTCTTCCCAGTAGCCTGATCTTCAGTACGTGGTCAAGGTTGTTTTGTTCAACTTCTTTTTTTCATTTCATAGTTGATTATCTCTTTGATTCTTACTATTTGATTGATGAAATATGTTGAGAAGGATGTTAGATCATATGCTAGGGGTGTTTGATCATTTGTCAATTGAATTTTAGCTTTGTGATTTCTCTTGAAGATATATGTGCTAAACTTGATTCAACTTGAAATTGATTCTAGAAAATGTATATATGATGTGCCTCATGTTATTTTCTAGGTTTAATTTCATGATCTAAGAACTAGGTTTTTAGTGTGATATATTGAATATTCATACCTTGTTCTTATTGATTTACATGTCTTGATTTCTAGATACTTTTATGATTGTTTGTTGAAAGCATATTCTAGATTATCATTAAACATGTACATTTAGCTTGATTGATCATCTAGATTTATTTGATTGTGTTTGCATCATTTGCATCACTTAGATCATAGCCTTGTGAAAGGTTGAAGTCTCTAGCAAAGTGAGTGAAGCTTTGTGGATAGAGCAAGGAAGTCTTGACTAGAGTCGGGAGGACTCGGATAGTTAAGCAAGAAGACTTAGCTAGGAGTAGGAAACTCCGGATAGCTAAGCAAGAAATCATCCTAGAAGCTTGAGAGCTTTGGATAGGATGTTGCTACCTAGAGGTGTAGGACACACCTTGGATAGGTAGTAGGCTTTGTGATTCACTAGCCCGAGGGTAGATTAGGAGTTGATAGCTTGAGCGGATATCATAAGTTGGTAGCTTGAGTGTGTAAGTCCTTTTTTGCATAGTGGATTGCTTTGCCGGTGGTTGTGGTATCAACCCGTGGATGTTTCCTCTTTGAGGTTTTACCACATAAAAATACTTGTGTTCATTTTTGTTTTACTTTTCTTTATCTTCTATATCTTACATTGATTGCATATCTTGTAAATTGATTAACTCTTGTATTAGTGAAATCAATTCATTTGTTAAATCTAATCAAGTGTGCATTTTCTTTGTTATATTCCGCGTTATTTTTAATATTGGAAGAATTTGAGTCTATACCTATTCACCCCCCCCCCCCCCCCCCCCCCTCTAGGTATATTGTACACTACTACTTAAGGGAAATTTCACATTTTCTATGGAATATGGTCATGGGTGAAGCACCCACCCGTGAACCCACAAAGGTTTGCGGGTTCGCGGGCTTGCAGGCACAGGTAAGGTTACAGCTATAACCCGCGGGCGTAAACCCGAACTCGCTTACCTTCGCGGGTTTACGGGTGGGCGTGGGTGAGGATAGTTTTTGTGGCTGCAGGTGTGGATTTACCAGAATTCACCCGAACCCAACCCAACCCAACCCAACCCAACCCAACCCATTGTCATCCTTTAATTAACATATGGAGTGAACATATGAGAATAGTTTCAAAATATTTCAAATGTAAAAATAGTTGTATCTTTTGCAAGAAGAGTTCATCCAGAGAAATTTGTAACCAAATTGTTTTTTAGTGCCTTTTCTTTCTAATATTTGTTAATTATAATCGTAAAATTATATCTATTATATTATATAGTAATTTAGTAAGGAGTCTGCGATTAGGGTTTTGTAATTTCCCAGACACAGGCGACGGAGCTTGAACGTAAAAAATAATAATGGTGAATGGCAGGCAAGGCGAGCGCGTCAGACTTTATGTTCGAGGAACAATCCTGGGCTACAAAAGGTCGAAGTCGAACCAGTATCCAAACACGTCGCTGATTCAGATCGAGGGAGTGAACACGAAGGAAGAGGTTGCGTGGTACGCAGGGAAGAGGATGGGTTACATTTACAAGGCCAAGACCAAGAAGAACGGCTCCCACTACCGCTGCATTTGGGGAAAAGTTTCCAGGCCTCACGGTAACAGCGGAGTTGTTCGCGCCAAGTTCACGTCGAATCTACCTCCCAAATCCATGGGTGACAGAGTTAGGGTTTTTATGTATCCAAGCAACATTTGAAGTAAGTGATGTGGTTCGAGTAGATGCGGAAACAGAAGTTGGATCTGCTGAATTATTTCTCATTTGAACACAGTTTCAATAAGTTTTGAACTCGGAGAGTTATAATAGCTTAGCCCGTTTGGTGCTTTGCCTGTTTAGTGTGGATTTTGAAACACAAATGTTAAATGTTTCTGATTAGCCTGTTTTGAACTTTGTTTTTCTTTTTGCTATTTTCTTCATCAATTACATTAGTAGTGCTGCTGTTGAATATATAGATAATGAGTACTTTTTTATTGCCCAAAAAAAAAAAAAAAAAAAAAAAAAAAAACTATATAAATAAAAAAAAAAAAAAAACAAAAAGTAGCAAAGGCCAAACCAATCACAAAAACACCACGAGCAAAAGCCCCAACTAGAAAAGTGGCGCGCAGGCCACACAAGAAAACAAAAACAACAAGAAAAACGAAAAGACTCCCGACCCATGCAGTCAACTCAGATCACTGAGAACCTGCCTCAAAGAACCATTCCCAATCCCACGACAATTCTAATATAGGACACTAATCATCAGAAACCCTCGAAAAAGCCCGGGACCCAGACTTATAAGAAGCTGCCCAAAAAAAAAATATATATATATATATAGTAATTTAGTAAAAGAAGAGTTGTTTTATGGGTTTTTTTTTCTTTTTCTTTTGTTTATTCCCCTTTCACAAAATCAAGTGGTTTACAACATAAATTGGAAACTAAATGATCAAAAACTGTCATAATTCGGGTTGAAAATATTGATAAAAGAGACACTTAAAGAAATTAGAGAATTGGAAGCAAAAATAGAAGAAAATAAAAAAAATTAAATTAAATTAAAACATAAATTTGATGACAATTATGTTGTATTTTACGATGCCCACAAGTTGTGCGGGACACAAACCAGTTATATCATATAACCGCTTCTAATGCTTTATATGAGATCTCATTAAGTAACTTGCATAGAGTTTCTTGCATATTAGTTTAAATGCAATTGTCAATTTGAAAGCAAATCAGTAAATGCAGTTCAAAGTCTTTCAAAGGGGTGCAAGGGATGAAAGCTTGGCATTTGGCAACTTGCAAGGCTAACTCGTGTTTATCTGGACAATAACTATCTTGCCTATATATGTTATACGTGGAAATGGTGAGAAATGTCACCTTTTTAAGTTGGTGTTGTAAGAAAGTCACATCTTTAATAACTTAAGTTTAAAAGGTACCTATTATGGTGAACAGACAAAAATGCCCTTACTTTACACATTTTCTTACTTTGAAATTTTATAAGACTTTATTCTTTCATCTTCTTCATAGAGGTCTGTTTAACAGACCTCTATTAGTTTAGTGGCGCTAAGCAAACACATTCAGGGGTCGAGCTCCCCGCTGAGCTCGCGGTGGTCGAGCTCGTGGGGGTTAGGGGGCAACGCCCCCGAGCTTTTTTTTCAATTTAAAACCTTAAGCTGATTGTACTCCGAGTCTTTTGTAAACCTTAAGATGGTTGTGTGAATTTTGATACTAGGTTCGAGCCTTTTCATACTTGGTTCGAGCATTTTCATACTAGGTTCGAGCCTTTTCATACATTGTTGAAAAGACTCGAATCTAGTGTAAAAAGGCTCGAAAACGCACGAAAAGGCTCGAAAAAAAGTTCAAAAATGCACGATTTTAGTTCAAAAAGGCATGATTTCAGTTCAAAAAGGCACGATTTCAGTTCAAAAAGGCACGATTTCAATTCAAAAAGGCTTGAATTTTTTTTCAAAAAGGCTCGAAATTTTTTTCAAGAAGGCTCGAAATTTTTTTCAAGAAGGCTCGAAATTTTTTTCAAAAAGGCACGATTTCAATTCTAAAAGGCTCAAAACAAAGTTCAAAAAGGCACGATTTCAATTCAAAAAGGCTCGAATTTGTTTTTAAAAAGGCACGATTTCAGTTCAAAAAGGCACGATTTCAGTTCAAAAAGGCTCGAAAAAAAGTTCAAAAAGGCACGATTTCAGTTCAAAAAGGCACGATTTCAGTTCAAAAAGGATCGAAAAAAAGTTCAAAAATGCACGATTTCAGTTCAAAAAGGTACGAAAAAAGTTCAAAAATGCACGATTTCAGTTCAAAAAGGATCGAAAAAAAGTTCAAAAATGCACGATTTCAGTTCAAAAAGGTACGAAAAAAGTTCAAAAATGCACGGTTTTAGTTCAAAAAGGCTCGAAATTTTTTTCAAAAAGGCACGATTTCAGTTCAGGAAAAAGTTGAAAAAGGTTTTCTCTCAATGTTGAAAAAGACACAAAGTGACAAAAATGGGTATTTTTATCTGGTCACCTAAATATATGTCTTTTAAACTTAAATTAGTAATGTGGTGTCTGTCTTACAAAAAGCGCCACAAATAGTGACAAATTTTTTTGGACCCTATGTTATACTATAGGAAATGACACCAAATACTTTGCTCACCCGAAATTTTGAGAGCATAAAACATTATTATTAGATTTTGTTTTTAGAATAAATTTCTTTTACTTTACTAGTTTAATTTTTGTTGAGCAAAATATTGATTTATATACACATATGGTAATGAATGAACTAGGTAGTTCATCATGTATTACAAATTCCACAACTTAGTTCCAATCCATTTATTTGTTTTTTATTTTATTTATTATTTTTTTTTACAATTGCAAATAATTCGTGAGTTAGGGGAGGGGACACGACTTGAATGCACAACCCCAGTTGTGTAGATGGGAGATGTATATCACCGGGCCAATCTCACATAGGTTGGGCACGGTATGGTTTGGTTTGGTTTTAACTAGAATCTGACCAAACCAAAAATTTCAATCTTTTGAGAAACATGACAAGTTTGGACTAATCTCTTTTTCGGGTTTGATAAACTTGGACCATAAACCAGACCAGACCATACAGTTTTATTATATAAAAAAAAGTGGCGATAATGACAGTACCTCTTAAAAACTGTATGTACACCTCCTTTCATAACCACACCCATCAAATTTTAAAAAAAAAAATCTCTAATTTGTAAGTAAACTCGATTTAATGTCAAAAATATCCTTTACTTTAATTATAATGTATTGTATTTTTGTAAGTACACACCACCTACATCTATTATTATGTTATCAATAAAGCTAGTTTACTCAAATTTGGTGCCCAAATAATGTGGATCCTTGATTTCCTTGTATAAGAATTGAATGATTGAAATGATTGGATTTTATAAGTGCCACATCATTTGGATACCAAATTTGGGTAAAGCAACATTACTTTTATGTTATTTAATCAAATTTATTATTATTTAAAATTCTGTTATTATCCTTAATTTTGTCATTGTTCTTTCTCTTCAATCACTTTTTTTTCTCTGTTTTTCTTCTTCAAAATAAAACTCCATTTTTTTTTCTCCTCATGTCAAGCATGAAACAACTCTCTCCATTTATTCTTGACTGTTTACTGTCCACAAAATCACTTCGATTGGGGGGTTTTCCGATTGGAGATCCACTTTTTGTTTGTAAAAGTTGTAGGGATGAAAATTTTGTGTTATGTCTCAATTGATATTGAAGTAGAAGGGTGTTTGATGAAATTGAAGAACAACTAATATTGATAACAAAAAAAAAAAAATCGATCAAAAGTGTGTTTGAAAGAAAAAAATAATACAGATATTATAGAGTTTACAATGCGTAATTATTTTGTTCTTTTAATAAAAATAATAAAAATTAATTAAAAACTTATTGTTAACAACCAATTTGTCTAATGATATTGATTCATTATCCATACTTAATTAGCGATTAATTTGTATTTCCTTAAAATAAATTGAAAATATATTTGAAATCATTTTTTAAAAGAGAATCTGGGGTTTAAGAAAATAGAAAGAGTTTTTATGATATATTTTAATATCAAACCATCAATAGGGAACGTTCTTAAATGATTAATAGGAAACCATTACTTCCTTTAAAAAAAAAAAAACCATTAATAAGATTTATTTATTTTTTTGACAAAGGACTAAAGTAGGAAACTAATTAATAATTATTGGTGGGTGTACTTACAAACAATTTAGTTCTCTTAGTAATTTTACTCGAGGATATTATCGGATCTTAAAAAAGATACTAACTTGGGGTGTGCATATAGTTTTTAAGGGGTGAAAATATTGTCACACCTTTTTTAAAAGTAAAAAACTAGATCAAACCAAGCGGTTTGGTTTGATTTGGTCTGGTTCAAAGATTTTTGGGCTTTTCTGCCGAGTCCTAATCTCACCTCCTCTAATTCCAATCCATTTCAAAACTAGCAACTGAAAAAGGATTACATTGTATGCTACCTTTTAATTCAAATACTTCATAAAGTTTTAAAAGAAAGTTTCCAATTTCGTTAATATATTTCTGCTTAATTACAAAGCCTAAAATGGGAACTTTCAAGTTCAAGAGAGACCACAATTAACATTAATGCTAGTTAACTCAAAAATTTAGTCTAAAAATCTACCCAAAGGATGTGGTAAGTGATTTGTCTTTGTCATATCATTCATCGTATCACCCATGATTTGTATGGTGATGACAACTCATTTACTATATCATTTGAGTTGAATTTTGGGTTGTATAGTATTATTCCACAATTAAACGTTCAAAGGTTTCAAAAATAGAATGTTATTAGTAGCGGGATAGATTTATTTAACAAGTGAATTTTCTTGCAAATTGAAAAAGAGTAATCTATATATTTTACATATCCATGGACAAAAGAGTGATCTTTACTCATGAATTTTGTAGATATCAAGCATAATTTCAGGTACAATTACTTTGGAAATAATTAACTTGACAAACCAAAACTATTCTAGTGCTCGATACACCCTTGTATACACTCAATGCAAAATACGATTTAACAGAAACTTTTTGCGTAAAACTACTCTAAATACAATATTCTACTTGTGAATCAAATTTGGGTGAAATCTAGGTCGAAATTTTAGCATTTTCGGTTTGAGCATAGGAATGTGTTGAACAACACATTTTTGCGTAGAATTACTATAAATACTATATTTTACTCTTTTTTTTATATATATTTTATATATTTTTTTTTTAGTATTACATTCATTCGGGTTTTTTTTTTTTTTTTTTAAAGAATGAGGACTCGAACCCGTCATCTCGTAGTGTAAGTGTGAGGGGTTTACCATCAAACCAACCTTATCTCGTCTACTATATTTTACCTATAATTAATATTTGGGCAAAATCCATAAACTTCAAAATTTTAACACTTTTCGATCCGCCGAGCATAGGCACATGTTTTGCGAGGCACATAACTCAATGCAAAATGCGATTTAACAAAAATTTTTTGTGTAGAACTACTATAAATACTCTATTCTACCGATAAAAAAATTGGGCAAAATCCGTGAATGTCGAAATTTAAGTAGTTTTCTGTTCGAGCATAGGCACGTGTTTTACTAGGCGCATAACTCAACACAAAATGCGATTAAACAATTTTTTTTTCTTTTCTGGCATAGAACTACTATAAATGCTCTATTATACTTATGAATCAAATTTGGGCAACATCCGAGAACATTAAAATTTTAGTAGGTTTTGGTTCGAGTAGAGGCACATGTTTTGCGAGGCGCATAACTCAACACAAAATATGATTTAACGATTTATTTTTATTTTTATTTTTATTTATTTATTTATTTATTTTGCTTAGAACTACTCTAAATACTCTATTCTACCTATTAATCAAATTTGGGAAAATTTCAACAATGTTGAAATTTTAACACTTTTCGGACTGAGCATAGGAACGTGTTTTGTGAGACGCATATCTCATACAAAATGAAATTTAACAAAAACTTTTTGCATATAACCACTATAGTACTCTATTCTGCCATTGAAAAAAAATTGGACAAAATCCGAGAACGTTGAAATTTTAGCACTTTTCGGTTTGAGTATAGACACGTGTTTTCTGAGGCGTATAACTCAACGCAATTTGCAATTTAGCAAAACCTTTTTGCGTATAACTACTATAAATACTATATTATAGTATAAATAACACAAAATTATCAAAATGTGAAAGTCACAGATCATACACATAGCATACAAGTTACTTGAGATAGAGCAATTTCATGAACTTATAAGATCTATGAAGATTTAAATATGATTTTCTCGGAATTGAGTGTTTGCTAGTTTATTGTAAGAGTGGAATTAATGTCAAATTAGTCATACATCTCATGCTTGTAAAGAAAGGTTAAGAGTGTTTACCATTAAATTGTACTTTTCTTTTTCATGGTTTGATGTGATGCTTGCTAATTTGGATAATAGATAGCTTGAACGGTTACAACTCCAACGAAATATTTTCTCTTAGTTGAATTGAATTGGAAACAAAGGTTCATACCAATCTTAATCCATTATAAAGTTGGCTCATGGTTAAAATTTAGTCATGTCACGATGGTAACACTATAGCATGTCAATACTCAATAGAAGCATTCAATTTAATTCAATATCTACCAAATTTACATATGGGGGGTTTCAGATCAACAAGCCATAGACACATTTCCCATGTGAGCATCAAAGAACCATTTCTTGATTGATGGTAGTGGTTTAAGTAAAATGGGCATGGTGTCTACAAGTCCAATATCAAAGTTTTGATGTTCTATTAACCTCTATGCTTGCATACCACAAATTTCATTGATTAGAGAACACTTATTCAACATTTTAGATGATACATAAGCTTTCTAGAGGGAGTTTTAATGCATACTAAAGTGTTGCCACTGCCTCCTAGTGCCTTACTTTTAACAAAATAGTTACGAGATGATACAAAAAGTCGATAAAAAGATATATTTGGTGTAATATTTTTTGTACGAGATTGACATACTAGATCCTATCCCATGGTAGTTTTTATAATTGTTGTATTGAGACGAGTATGAGTTGTGCATAACAAATATGGTGCAAGAGTAAACGAATCTGAATCCTCTCCTTACCTTAATTGTCTTTACACTGTCCCCACCCCCTTAATCTATTGCCACGTGTCTAATATAGCAAATCAATAGCTTGAATTATTTTTATTAATTTTTATATCTTTACTCTACCAAAAGATAGAATTAATCAGGACTATTGATTTAGGTGATCCAAATCCAAAAGTATACATATGTAACACCATGAAATCAACAACTTTCCACATGTAAAGATATTTTGTTATTACTTAGAACATTTTCAATTATGTCATAGATTTATTGACATTATATGTTCACTACTAATCTAAGTAACTTGCATATGTATGATCTAAGATAATGATTCAAGTTACTTGAATTTTTATTTTCTTACAAATGAATTACATCTTGCACATATTAGAACACATTGTTAATGGTACTAAAACATGTTCAACCTCGAAGACATTTATCGCAATGGTTTCATATCCAAATCTTAATGGATTTTAGTAATTCTTGAACCAATAGATTCATTTGTTAAGCTATTATCACAAGAGACACAGAAATCCGAATTCGGTTGCAAGCATTCTCCTAAAATCAACCGAAACCTCAATAACATCAAAGTAAACCCTAGTTTTGACCATTGTAGCTTCAAAATCAAAATTCTCTCCAACCCTTAAACGCTAGAAGGCCTGCCAATACTCATTAGAAAGCTTAAATAATAATCTTGACAATGAAAAAAATTTCATTAAAATTCATCAAGTGTAACTCAAGTTATGGCCAAATTAAGCGAAGCTAAAAGCACACCTAAACTAAACAAAACACCCATTCCACCAAAATCCCCAATATACATGTTATGAATTTCTGTTATTTTGGACCGTAGATAGCAGCTTATCGAAGGGACTATATTCAAACTTGAGAAAGGGAGCAATCCGTGTGGAGGTTGTGCGGACCAATAAGAGTTGAGAATTTAGATACCGTCTCTCTCACACTTGACTATTTAAATCGTTTGGTTTCGATGGCTTCCTCACACAAACAAAATTACTAGCAGCACACCACCATCCGATTTACGAGATCCAATCCTCTTCTCAATTTGGCTAGTAGCTCTGTTAGATTCTCTCTTTCACTATCTCATTTCTCAGTCCAAATGGCGTCTGAAGAGCCCACCGTCGCCGTCGAGTCCGTCCCGGAACCGGTCATCAGTGAGCCGGCCGACGACAAACCGGCAGCCAAAACTGCCAAATCCAAGAAGCCGAAGGAACCTAAGGCCAAAAAGGCTCCTGCTCCCAAGAAACCCAGAGCCCCTTCTAGTCATCCTCCTTATGAAGAGGTTTCACTTTCGATAATCATAATCATCATATCCGATTTTAATTTTGTTATTTAGATCTGATTTATGTTGTGTTTTGTTACAGATGATCAAGGACGCGATTGTGTCATTGAAGGAGAAAACCGGTTCGAGTCAGTATGCGATCACTAAGTTCGTCGAAGAGAAGCACAAGCAGTTGCCAGGTAACGTGAAGAAGCTGTTGTTGTTTCATTTGAAGAAGCTTGTTGCTTCCGGAAAGCTCGTCAAGGTCAAGAACTCGTTCAAGCTGCCTCCTGTCAGGGCCTCAGTTTCCAAGCCGGCTTCATCGGCTCCTGCTTCTCCAGCTAAGAAGAAGGTGGTTGCTGCTCCTGCTGCCAAGCCCAAGTCCAAAGCCAAGCCCAAGGCCAAAGCCAAGGCTGCTGCTGTTAAGCCTAAGGAAGGCAAGACTAGGTCCGCTACCAAGGCTCCAGCCAAGGCTCCGGCTAAGGCCACTAAGCCAGCTGCTAAGTCGAAAGCCAAGCCGGCTGCCAAGACTACCAAGGCTGTGGCTGCTAAGCCTAAGGCTTCTCCTGCTAAAGCTAAGCCTGCTGCCAAGCCCAGAGCTGCAGCGGCTAAATCCAAGGCTGCTGCCAAACCAAAGCCAAAGGAGAAACCTGCTAAGGCTGCAAGGACGTCGACGAGGACTTCACCAGGGAAGAGGGCTGCGGCTCCCAAGCCGGCTCCTAAGAAGGCTGCTCCGGCCAAGAAGGCCCCGGCCAAGAGTGTGAAGCCGAAGAGTGTCAAGTCACCTGCGAAGAAGGGAACCGCGAAGAAGGGGAAGAAGTGAGTTTAGATAGAGTGAAAGAGGAGGGATAGTGGGTAGGGTTAGTTTTGTAAATTTGGGGTTATGTTTGTCGATGTATATGGGTTACCTGTATTCCCATGGAAAAAAATTATCGCATCGGATCTTATTTTGTTTTTATTTTTTATTTTTAAATTTCCTTAGGGATTTCAAACAGTTTTCTTTTTAGATTGTAATGTTCAGTTGAATGCATTATGAGATGAGTCACAGCCTCTATGATTTCCACTATCGTTTCCTTTCAATTGTCTACTTACTGAAATCTTTAAAAATTAGGGTTTGTGTCGGTGAGTGTTTGGAGTTTAGGCCATAAAATGCGGAAGGAGGTTGCGTAATAGAGGAGGAGACCGACTTGTCTTCTCTCTACCCCATTCTAATTTAGTCAACGTTTAAGTCATCTGATTCATCCCAAGGTATTTATGTTAATCTTTCAACTGGGTGTTTTCATTTTCATGGTTACTGAAATGCAGCTCTTCTCTTTCAATTGTCAAATGTCAATGCTCCTCCTAAATTGCTAATATTTTATGTCCAAGGGAATAATTTATAATCGTAGAATATATTCAACTATGTTCTACCAGAGATTTAATTACTACACAAGAATTAGATTGAATTATTATATGCATTGGCTACTGTTCTCCAATGTTTTTAATTTCCCTTTACTTTTTACAAAAGCATCGGAATGTTTCAACTATAACATGTGGCGTTAAAAAAGCAAGTACTCGGCTAAGTTTGGACTGGTTATGCTTTTGCTTTTTTGTTTTAAACTAGGAGTTCCTATTTCATTTCTCACTGCCTTTTAAAACAACACAGCACCATTTGCTTGGAAACACATTGCCTGTTTTTAAGTAAGTAGGTGGAGTTTAGAATTCGAAAACCCATATAGATACACTTTATTAAACTGTGTTGTAATCTTGTCCACTAGAAATTTTTCTTGGTCTGGAATTCTTGACCGATTGATTTGGCAGTGCTTGTTGTCTAGTCAGGTTTGTCATAAATGGTAGGGACATTGATGATTACCCGTCAATTATGTGAAGTAATTTAAGTGGAAGAATCACCCTAAAAGAAGGTTAGTGGAGGTGGTAAGTAAACAACACACTGACCTCAGCATCAATAAATAATGTGAACAATGTTGCAGGTTTAGAGGAAGATTTGAGGCCTATTCTGATTCAGGAAGGTATATATTAACTTTTGCTGCTATATATTGTGAGAAAATGGCATTTATCTTGATGTTCTAAAGTGCTGCTCTTCTGTTGTTGGCCAATGCAACATAAGTATGCTGCTAAATTTCCAATAGACCTTTTGTTTGTTGAAGTTGATAAGTATTATAGAAAATCTGTGTTATACCAGAGTGTTTGTTTAGTGAGTTACGAGAACTTCATAAATACCTGAACTTAGCTCAGTTTCTCAGTTTATTATATAATCCACCTGAAATGCATATCATATATGGTCTATACAGTTCTATGTTCTTTATATTGCATAACTTCATAACAAAGCTTTTAGAAAGTTTCAATTATACATCGGATGATCGAATTTAACTAGGTTTACACTGGAAATGATGTTGGTGAAGCTGATCTTTGTTTATGCATGTGTTTGTTCACTACAATTACGGTCCTCCAGTAATTTGATTTACGTACATCATTTCAATATAATTATAGCAGCCTTTACTTGGAAAATGTCATTTTCCTTGAGTGTTTTCAGCATTACATTTTAGACCATTCCATATATGACTTTTCATGACTTCCATATGGTTATTGCCCTCTTAATTTTTAAATCTATTCGTAGTTTGCCAATGTTGAACAGATCTATATTAGATATTGAATGCACATCGAATTATGTACGAGTACTTAATATTTGATGTAATCTTGTCTATTTTGGGAGGCTATTGGATCAGTTTTTGGGAAGGCTTCTATACTAATTCATGCTAACTCAGAATTTAATGTATATTTAATTTTTGACTTGTTTTTGATGTAATGACAACACCTTGCTGGCGTGATACATTGAAGTAGTGAAGTCTTCAGATTTGAAAGCAAAAAAGTAGAACATATCTTTCAACCAGCACATTGTAGTTGCTATCTAAGGGTTAGTTGATGATGTGGCTGTTTTTGTGGAATCACCAAGGAATTTGTCAAATATATCTAGTAGAATGGGTCTACCAGGCTTGGGAATCCTTGAAGATTTTGAAATGCTGATTCGGATCAGCTCCTAACATTGTGACAGGTAAGGTGACACCCTAACGACTATTTTCATTTTAAGTTCATGGTTGTTAGGTGAATAAAGATGCTTGATAATGTTTGCCTGAAATTGTGTCAATGATATAGTTCTTTTTAACAACATATCTCCACCGCCACCACCCTGCACACAATTACAAATTAAACTAAATCCCCTCATTGTTGGTGTGAAGAGAATTTGATCCCTAGACCTCTTGCTTCATTACAGAGATCTAGATAATTGAGGCAATATCAGTGATGTATTACAATAATTTTTAAACACTAAAGAGGGAATGTGCTGTGTGTTCTGCTGAGTCTGGTATGCATCATGATTCTGGATGCAACATTGAGGTATGTGAAGTTTTTGGAAGTTGTACCCTGTATATTTGTATGTTCTCGTTCATAAATTGGCCAGCAGTTTATTTAATTCCAAATTTCCAAGACATAATTATGTTTCACTGTGATTATTTAATGAAGTTCTTATGTGATGCAGATTACGAAATGAGTTCTAGGTGCATTACCGGGTATTGTTTTAGTGCTTAGTTGCATTATTGTAGATGTTAGAAAAGTTACCACTTCAAACCTTACTTAATAAGTTAATATGCTGTAGTTACATACTGCTGTTTGCTTTCCGTGTCTTTGCCATTGGCAACTCGAGAATACCAAGTAGCTACCTTGTTTTGGGACTGGACACAGTGTTGATAATCTTTGTAGAGTATTGGTAAAACATTTCAAACTTAGTTGTGACTGGTTAGTATAATAAATTTACATAGCAGCATTAGTTTGAAATTTATCACCAGTGTTTCCTGTTTGTTACTTTATTAATAGAGCACTACAATAATGTGGTTCGGAATCTTGGATAATAATGCAACTTTCTTATATTTCTCGAGTCATTAATTTTCTGTTTGATCATTATGTTTTTTTTTTTCTTAGTATCTAGGAAGTTTACATCTTAGAACAAGTAAAAGCTTGATTTTTTTATATACCCTGTGATCTATGTGCCAGATTATTGGATGGGTTTACCTTAATAACGGTCACTGTTTAACTACACATCATAAACTGAACTGTAATCTGTACACTTGAATTTTTTTCTTGGAATATCTTCATATTACATTAACACTGGTCGATCTTGTGTGTACTAATCAATTTAGTCAATTTTGTTATAAATTTTGTTATTCTGGTGGGCCATCTTTGTAAACCTGCCGACCACCACAAAGATGGAATCCATTCCTTGTTGACTTCTTGGCAGTCCCACTACCAAGTCCATGCTTACATCCCCCTAAGGAGCTGTAGGAACTGGCAATGGAGTATACAAACCGGTATTCTGCACACTTCCTTTAGATTCTTTGCATATTTGACACCTTTTCACAAATCTGCATACATCTCTCCTCATTTTTGGCCAAAAGAACTTCTGTTCAATCATTGCTCAAGTCTTATCTTGCCCAAAATGTCCACCCAAGCCTCCACCATGCATGTCTTGGACGACCTTTTTGAACAAATTAAGAGTTTGTTGTTTATTCTTCTCCATATAGAGGCAATTTATAGGGAAATACATGAGTGAGAATCAAGGAAATGATTCTCCTATAATCAATACAATGATCTTTTACAATCAAGCTAATTGTCATCTACACTAATCAAGTAATCAATCACACTAATCAGGCAATCAATCACTCAACTATACAATCTAATTGATTATATTCTAAAACTCCCCCTCAAGTTGGTGCATAGATATCACTCATGCCCAACTTGCTAATTGAGTCATGAAAGTTCCTTCCATTAATAGCCTTTGTGAGGATATCTGCAAGTTGATCATTACTTGGTACATACGGAAGCTCAACTATCTTTTCTTCTATCTTCTCTTTGATGAAAAATCAATCAATCTCCACATGTTTGGTACGATCATGTTGGACATGATTATTGGCAATCTGAATTGAAGCTTTATTATCACAATATAGCTTTATGCTACCTTTTGGGTGAAATCCTAAATCGCCCAACAAGTTCTTCAACAACAACAATTCAGTAATTCCCTGGGCAATCCCTTGGAATTCTGTCTCAGCACTAGATCATGATACCACGGTCTGTTTTTCTTTACTCCTCCAAGTGACTAGGTTACCTCCTACAGAAGGTGAAGTAACCAGAAGTAGATCTCCGATCACTAGCATTCCCAGCTCAATCAGCATCTGTGTATCCCTCGATATCTAGGTGTCCATTTTTAGAAACATTAATCCTCTGCTAGGAGCTCCTTTTAGGTACCTTAAAATCCGAAGGACTACATCCATGTGATTCTCAGTGGGAGCGTGCGTAAATTGGCTTACCACACTCACTGCATATGCAATATCAGGACGAGTATGCGATAAATAGATAAGCTTACCAACAAGCCTCTGATATCTTTCTTTGTTTGCTAGGGTTTGATCAGGATGATTTGGACATTCACATAACTTGTGATTTTGATCCATAGGAGTATCTGCTGGTTTGCTAGCAAGCATCCCAGTTTCTATAAGTAGATCAAGAACATATTTTCTCTGACTGAGGAAATTCTCATGTTTTGATTGGGCTACCTCAATTCCTAGAAAGTACTTTAATACCCTAAGGTCTTTCATTTTGAACTCTGTGGCCAAGTGACTTTGGAGATTAATCATCTCTAGATCATCGTTTCCTATATCAATTATATCGTCAACATAGACGATCAGTATAGTGATTTTGTCAACCTTACGTTTGAAGAATAAGGTGTGATCGGAGTTACTCTACTGATACTCAAGTTTCTTCATGGAAGTACTAAGTCGTCCAAACCAGGCTCTAGGTAATTGTTTTAGTCCGTAGAGAGTCTTTTTAAGTTTACAGACTTTTCCAGTTTGAGAATCAAAACTGGGGGGAAGATCCATATAGACTTCTTCACTGAGTTCCCCATGTAGGAAAGCATTCTTTACATCAAACTGTTTCAATGGCCACTCAAGATTAGCTGCTAGTGAGAGAATTACCCTAACTTGTACCTTTCAATCGAGCTATCTTCTTTATGTTTGATGGTATAGATCCATCGACATCCAACAACCTTCTTTCCTTAAGGTAGATCCACTATTTCCTAGGTACAATTTTTCTATAAAGCTTTTATCTCCTCATTCTTGGCTCGAACCCATTTCTGGTCTGTCAGTACATCCTGCAATTTACAGAGGATAATTGATGTGCAAAAGCTTTAAAGGTTTCAGATAGTCTGTGAGTTGATGTGTAATCAGTAATAGAGTAAAGGGCTTTATTACCTATCAGAGGCTGCTCAGAAGAAAAAACAAAACGTATAGGTGGTCTATGTTCTTGATTGGGATACCGTCGAGTGGGTAAACTAAAGTCAGGATCTGTGTGATTTTCACTAGATAAGTCATTAGATAAAGTAGGGAGTTTAAGAATTACCTCAGAAGCATTTTCAACCTCAGAGTCCGATTGACGAACCGGTGTTGGAGAAGGGGAAGTAAGGGGTTGTGCTACCTGTATGGGAACTGACTCCCCCCATTTCTCATTCCCTTTATTTCGCCTTTCATACACTTTTCAAGTTGGTTTTGCCTTTTCTATGAGATTATTAAGAATCTCACTTTCTCCTTCAGAAGATTGACTTTCTTCTTCAGAAGATTGACTTTCTTCTTCAAAAGATAGACTTTTAGGCATAGACAAATTAATGGGTATACCATTGTTTGCTGTAGGAGACTTCTCTTCATAGTGGAAACTAATGGGTATACCATTGTCTGCCGTAGGAGACTTCTCTTCATAGTTCAAGTTCCCCCCAGAAGAGGAGTCTCTGAGGTAAAGTATGCCTCATTTTCCCAAAATGTAACATCCTATGAAACAAACACCTTACGAGACGAAGGATGATAACACTTGTACCCGTTTTGTGAGCTAGAATACCCTATAAAGACACACTTAAGAGCAAGCGGGTCTAACTTTCCTCGATGAGGACTATGAATGTGCATATACACACCCAAAGACCCGAGGAAGAATATGTAGAGCAGAGGTAATATCACAGAAATGCGACAAGGATTGCGGTGGAGTTTGAAAAGACAACGCAATGGATAACATACGATATATGAGATATGCAGCAGATAATACAGCATCGCCCCTAAAAGATTTGCATTTCGAGTAGTAAAGATCGATCAACTTCTAAGAGATGACGATTTTTACGCTTGGCTGTACCATTTTGTTGTGGAGTATGCGCACAAAATGTTTGGTGGAGAATACCATTTTGTAAACAAAAGGATTTGAAATTATGATTGAGATATTCACCACCATTATCTAAGCGTAAAACTTGAATTTTCTTATAAAACTGTTTATGGATCATGTGATAAATTTTTTTGAAAACATCACATACATCACCTTTATTTTTTAAAAGGAAAATCTAAGTCATACGTGTGCAATCATCAATGAATGTAACAAATCAGCATATACCAGATATAGATACAACATTAGAAAGACCCCATACATCATAATGGACAAGAGAATATGGCATAGAATTTCTCTTATTATTACTAGAAGGAAAAACAGTGCGATGATGTTTGGACAAAACACTCGTCTCACATCGAAGATTTTTGTGACCAATAGCATTAAAAAGGGATGGAAATAAAAACTTAAGATAATCAAAAGGACAATGACCTAAGTGCCTATGCCAGAGATAGATATTACTATTCTTATCAGAGTTGACTTGTACTACTCTATGAGGATGACTAGATGAACTTGAAGAGCCCGGAGTATTATCTGCTGTAAAATAGTACAACCCCCCTATTTCCCTACCAGTTCCAATTGTCTCCTTGGTTTGAATGTCTTGAAACACACAATGAGTAGGCCAAAAGTGACAATACAATTAAGAGATTTAGTGATTTGACCAATGGAGAGTAAGTTATTAGATAAGGTAGGGACATGTAAAACAGATGATAAGTGTAAAGATGGAGTTAGGGATAAAGATCCAACCCCATTAACTGGGGTGGGTGTTCCATCAGCATATTGCTACAGTCACTCCAAATTGAGCCAAAGAAAGGATCAATAGGATAAAGATCCCTAAAAGAATCAAACCATCAAACCCCTCAATGGTAACAGACATATTGGTTAGCAGTAAAGTTCTTCTACTAAGTGCATCCTCCACTTTATTACTTGCTCTAGATTTGTGTTTTATCACAAATGTGAATTGCTGCATATAAGCAACCTAACGAGCATGCCTTTTGCTTAACTTCTACTAGTTGTTGAGATGCTTTAAAGCTTCTTGATCTGTATAAAAAATAAATTCTTGATGTATCAAATAATGCTCCAAATGTTTAAGGGATTGAACAACAGCATAAAACTCTTGGTCATAAGTTCTGGATCTTCTCCTTGTGTCATTCAATTTTTAACTGTAGAATGACACTGGTCTTCCTTCTTGACTTAGAACAGCTCCAATCCCAATTCCTAAATCATCACATTTCACTTCAAAGGCTTTCTTGAAATCTGGCAGCATTAAAACAGGTGTTGAACTGAGCAGCTCCTTTACCTTCTGAAAGCTGTCTTGAGCTTGTTCTGGCCACTGAAACTTCCCTTTCTTTATGCAATCAGTTATAGGAGCAATTATAATGCTGAAATCCTTGATGAAGCGTCTGTAAAATGAGGCTAAACCATGAATACTACGAACTTCTCCCACAGTTTTTGGTATTGACCGGCTTTTGATTGCTTCAACCTTGTTGTCATCAACTTTTATCCCTTATGCACTAACTGTATAACCCCAAAACAATAGAGAATTGGTGAAAAGTCCGCAGTTATTCATGTTGGCATAAATCGTTTCTCATTTGAGAACACACAATACTTCTTATAAGTGCTGCAAATGAGACTCCTTGGATGGACTATAAATAAGAATGTCTTCAAAGTAAACTACCACAAACTTCCAAATGAATGGCTTTAGAACTTGATTCATCAAACGCATAAACGTGCTGGGTGCATTTGATAAACTAAAATGCATTGTCCTTTCATAAAGTCCATCCTTAGTTTTGAATGCCGTCTTCCATTCATCACCCTTCCGAATTCTAATTTGGTGATAGCTACTTTTAAGATCAATTTTAGAAAATATCTTTGCTTCATGCAATATATCTAACATATCATCTAGCCTTGGGATTAGGTATCGATACTTTACCGTTAACTGATTTATTGCTAGACTATCGATGCACATTCTCCACGAGCCATCTTTCTTTGGAGTTAGGAGAGTTGGAGCCGCACATGGACTCATTGATTCCCTTAAAAATCCCTTTTGCAACATCTCTTCAATTTGTCGTTGTAGTTCTTCATGGTTTTTTGGATGCATTCTGTAATGTGACAAGTTTGGTAGACTAGCTCCTTGTACAAGATTGATATGGTGTTGGATGATTCGTTTTGGAGGCAATCCACTTGGCAACTCTACTGGAAATGCCTCTCTAAACTCCTCCAAAAATCCCTTCACTTCTGTAGGAACTTCTTGCTGAATTTCCAACACTTCTTTTGCCAAAAGCACAAATGCAACTCCATTAGCTTCAAATTCATTTAGAAAACATCGAGCACTCAAATAGGATTGCTCTTACTCCAATGTTGACTTTGTAAAGTCCTCCACTTTCATTGGTGCAAGCACTACCCTAGCTCCATTTTTTGTAGAAAGCAAAAAAATTATTTTCTCCATCCTGCACAGTTTTGTTGTCAAATGGCCATCGTCTCCCTTAGCAACAAGTGACAAGCTTCCATTCCCACCACATCACATATCGCCAAATCTGAATAATTTTTCCCAATTGAAAGCTAACAATACATTGCTGTGTAACTTCTACTTCACCTCCCTTCTTAAACCAAACAATCCGGTATGGCTTTGGGTGTGGTAACACTTTCGAGTTCAACTTTGTTACCATATCTTTAGAAACAAGATTTTCACAACTTCCCCCATCAATGATAACATTGCAGAGGCGCCCATGTGAGGAACATTTGGTTTTAAAAATATTGTTTCTCCGCCAATCATCTTTCACTACTCTTGGAGTCAACCCGGTGTGTCTTATCACAAGATTTGGCAAGTCATGGTCTTCATATGTAACTATATCTTCAGTAAATTCCAGCAGCCCTCCTCTGCTTTGTGTTTTGACAACCCTCTTTTCCACACTAGTAGCATATTATTCTACGTCCTGCCAGTTGAAATTGGATGTTGTTATGTCCAGGAACATTATTTCTTGCTGCTGTACGTCCTGGTCCTTGGTTGCGATCACGACCTTGATAGTTAGCGGTTGGTCTAGAATTCTGCTTATCATCAGCTGCTGCCATTGACTTTTGGTTGACATCCCCACGACTGCGATTAGCCTCCCATTGATTATGCCCCTTTACATTTGGACTCGGTTGGTTGCTGGACCATTTTTGTTGTTTTTCGACCTTCATTGACCAGCTTCTTTACTAGTTTGTTAGACAGCTGTCTTTCCTAATTTGTTGGAGCTAATTGTGGGATTTAGTTTATTGTTTTTTAGGGTGATTTATTTCCTTTTCTGTTTCTGATTTTTAGGGATTATTTTAAGACTCTTCTACTGCATTTTTGTATATATTAGTGTGCTACCGTTTTTAATAAAAAGTATCAGAGTTTTAGTTTCAACTCTGTTTTCAGATAATTGTATTATGTGATTCACGTAGAAAAAGAGAAGATGAACCATAAAATAACGTGAGTGGAGGTGGTAATGATGCAGCTTCCTATTGTTCCTCTGAAGAGTTAGCCCTATGCATTTCTGAATGGTAAAAGAGGATTCATTCGAACCCTTCGTGATGCCAGGCACATTGTGGATGTCATGGTAGTCTCTTCAAAGAAATTCTTAAATATAGATAAGAAAAAGGAATTTACTTAAAATCCGAAATATTTACATCTACAGGCCAGCTCCTGTCATCATTATAACAAGATCTTACCAAAATTTTAACCCTGTGATTGAGTATGCATATTTTTCAGATTATCAGGCAACACCATGATCAACTGGTTCTGTGTCTTTATATCTACTGCCGAATTGGGGAAACTCAGGGGTCAACCTTGGCTTTGTTTGAAAATAAATAAATTCATATACTAATGATGAAGTATATATGATGATAGCTACTTAGATTTTGAACAATGTTTATTGAGGAATCAAGTTTGGCATACATAAACACTTGGCAGATCTTATGGTAATAAATATGAAGTTTTTGGTGCTTGTGATGTGTTTTTGGAAATCATAGGAATTCTGGTTGCTGTAAGATTAGGATTAATTTCAAGAAAACAATTATATTCATCTTTTCTGAACTTTGAACTACAGCAGAATAATTTTCCACACGCTTTTAGGTGATTTCTGAGCCTTCAGCCTCCAGTATTATGGATTGTATTTTTTCTTTTGGCTGGGTTGTATTCTCTCATCCCATGTTAGCTTCTCCAAAAGTTTTCTCAGAAAGGTTGAGGGAAAGTAGTTCAGAATCTTGGTGTCATAGTGTATATTATCTGGAGTTTCTGTTGTAAGATGCTGCATTGAGCAACATAGCTTTATTTGGTGTCAGATACATCCTGTGCTAGAATTTATGGAATGGTTTTTAACCTAAGGTAAAGGTCTTTTATATATATATATAATCTTTCTCCTGTCAATTCGTCTTGATATAAAATATATCAGTTCCTTGAATGTGGGCCATTAGATTCAATTGCTTTGACCCAGTGTGTATGCACTTGTCAGTACTTCTCCATAATCTATGACCCATATTCAAGGAACTGATATATTTTATATTTACTAACAGGAGAAGGACTATATATATTTTATTATTGATGTTCAGATGCAACTAGAAGATAAAGGTCTATGTTTGGTATTTAAACATGTGCATATTGCAAACTAATGTCAGCATTCGATGATTATATGCACTTGGAACTATGGTGTTAATAATGATATAGTAAAATTTTTGGCTAAATTTAATTTTCCCTTTTTGTATTGATATAATTGGAGTTTGGAATTATAGTGGAATGGGTGTTTCAAAAGGAAGTCAATAATTTTTTTTGTTAAAAATAAAAAATAAAATAAAGAAAGCCTAATAAAATTTAAACACAAGTGAAGTTTTACTTCAGAAAAAAAATAAAAGAATCGACCAAAGTGTGATTGGATCAAAGTCCATTGAAGTCATTATTGCAGTTCTTCCTTTTAGCGTGTATAGAGAACCATCTTTGGTTCATGCTCTCACTCCTTACTTTAAGATATGTTCTAAGATTGTCTGTCATTTTTGGAGGGTAAGTCTCATATATAACTTTATATAGGTTAATTTTTTATAACTAGCATGCGATGTTCATAAATCACTGATGCTGAATTTCTATTATAAATAGCTGTTAACTAGCTAGCTCCTTCTTCTTATTTATGTGCAACACAATATCAATAGTAATTTTGTTGTATTTTCAGTTAGTTTATCTGGTAAAGTTAATTTGACATATAAGCTCTGCAATCTTGATACAACCAATAAATAGTGCTAGCAAAAAAAAACTTTGGCACCTTCTTCAGATATTCTACTGTTTGTATGTAAATCTTAAGAAGGTTGAAGCTCCAAAGTGTCCTACATGATAATATATCATTTTGCTCTTTCAACTTTGAGGATTGAATACTTGAGCTCCTTTTGAATGTTTAATCTGGAAGGCGATAATACAATGTCTTTCCAGACTGATCCAGATTCGCAAGCCGGGTTGGGGCACTTGTAGAGTTCATATATGGATTCAGCATTCTCATTCAACCTTCCTATCATCTTTAAACACCCTATCTCATCTGGATCAACCAGCAAAGTCTTGTCTTTGTCTTTCCATCCTATCAACTTCACAATTACAATCATCTCAGTATCTACACTTTTTGACTAGTAATAAGGTTATTCTTTTGAGTTGGTTGATTTCTATACAATATGAGATCAGGAATAGTAGGTGTACCTTTGGGGGGCCCTCCAAAGCATTGGTGCTGTATAGCCTAGCATTGTCAACCAGGTTGCAGTATGTTAAAAAGGCATTTGCAAATCTCTTGTGAGATTTCAATTGTGAATTCACTCTTACAGCTCTTCTGCACATTATTGCTCTCCTGTAGTTTACCAAAGGGAATTACCATTGTAATACAGCTGCATAATCTCCGAAGTAATAAACATTTTAGAAATGAAAACGTGTTATCAACAACATACCTAATGCCCCTTATAACTGCTAAGTAAGCATCACAAACTACCCCGACCAGTTCTATCCTGTACGGTTTCCTTTTTTTGCCTTCTTCTTTAACTTGTTCTTCTCCTTCAATTCGATCCCAGTAGTTCTCAATTACAGTTCCATCTTCAGCCACCTTATAGCCAACTCCCATGCGATAACGGCGGCGGTGGACATTTCTGGCCATTGTTATTGTCTGCACAACAAATGGTACCCATGAGAGCGTGCCATCCATAATCACATCCCGCCCTTCATTGAGTGCTGTTACTAGGAGTGATGATGCTGCATCTGTTGATGATTGGTGCACCTGTTATAGAGTAATTGCTGTTAGATCAAACTATTGAATTGTTTTACAAATTTAATATGCTTCAGTTTAGAACTAATATGTACGATATGATTGCTTATGGTTATTAACTTATTATTGCCTTAGTGACAGGGAAGAATTCTAATTTCAATTAAGTAAACTAATTGGCTACAAGTTTGATGATCAGGACAGGGAATTCTGGATGACCAAACTTGCAGCAATGAGGTCATTGATCAGTCAAATGAATAATTCATAAAATAATTATGGAGGCTGTTTTCAGTTTCGAAGCAGCAAAAGTACCTCCATCAGATGCCTGTCTGGTATGTCTTCTCTGAAATCTGAAACTAATATTTCTCTTATTTGTAATGCTGCTGAAATTTTTATTATTCTTGTTTTACTTTCTGTTTTCTTGTGATATTAAATTGACTTGATATATTTAAGGGTCCTTTTAATTTGTGCCTTAAGGGAGGCAAATATTTAATAAAATAACTCATGTATTCTTTCATTACATCAATTCACACTTTCCTATATCTTATCTATCTTGAAAGAATAAATATAACTTCTTTATTTATTCTTTCACCCTAAGGGCACACATCAACAGAATAATTTATCTAAATACATGGCGAAACAATCTAGTTTAGTTTATATGATCTTTTGTTATTCCACAAGAGGTCTAAATTCCACATAGAACAAGATGGCATGGGTTGGGTGCGTAGTTGGGGTAGGGGGTCAAAGAAAGGGTAATATATAAAAGCATATCTGTTGCTTTTGGTTTCAAAATTTCAGTCCTAGAATGTGTCTTGATTTTGGCCATTAACCGTATGTGATTGAACTAGGTAATTGCTGCTTTGTTGCAGACAATTTACCAGAGTTACTTGATGCTAAATGAAAATGTGGTATGGAGAGCCCTAGAGAGGAGTTTGGTTGGTTTCGTCTTACCAGGAGAGGGTTTTGTGTATTTTAATAAAGAGAAGCAATAAGAAGGAAATTTTATAACATTAAGGCTCTTTGGAAGTGATTCTATTTGTTAAATGAATACAAATTAGAATAGTATTTTGATGTGAGATTATGTTTTTGCTTTCAAACATATATAGCGTGTAGAAAATATATTTGGAGATGGCTTAGAAAATTTATGGAAATGAATTTGAAAGCACATGAATGTCCAAGAAACATCCTTGTGCAAGGATATTGAATAAAGGGCATTGCTTTCATTACGCTCTAAAAATGTAGGCAAATCAATCTTTTTAATGCTCTTAGTAAACATTAACAGACAAGGATTAATGAACATGTATTTATATATGCAACACAAGTATTATTATCAGCAAATGACTGCAATTTGAAACTTGTTAGAAGTTAATAGTTTGGAATGAGTTAGTATTTATTGGATCTATGTACTACCCGAAAAGTTAGCTTTCTAAGTTGTAAGATTAATATGTATATTTATCATTCTTCTTATTTTACCTTACCTTTTCAATGTAATTTATTTTTGCCTTTAAGAATGTTTTTACAAAATATCAGGCATTTTCAGTTGTATATATATATATATATATATATATATATATATATATGTTGTCCTCGTTTAAATAGTTTTCGTTTTGGTGGACAGGTTGTTATATGATTCTTTGTTATGTTCTTGTTAATACAAGTTTTCTTTCTTCATATTTTTGACATTATAAAAGGGAGTTTGAAAATCTTACCAATTCAGCAGTTTTAAGCATGTCAACATGGTGACCTCTGGAGCTAAGAGCTCTGTAGATGACATCTGATTCTTTGAAGGCATCAGCCTCAATTACCACGGCATTCGCTGCTGCTCCTGCCCAGAATGGTCTGCTCATGTTTCACCGAAAACTATCAATAGTTTGAATAGTTGTTAAAAGTAGATATAAATTAAAGTAAATGATATGATTCTGCTAATTACTCTTTGAGAATGTCTTTAAGCACAGTGCTCTTCCCTGCTCCCATACCACCACCCATGAAAAGGAGGACTGGACTTCTATCACAGAGGGCCACTGGAGCCATCACCTCTGTACATTGCGAGTCGTCGTTTGATGCTATTCCCATTGCTTTCAGTTCCTCTACCAATGTTGTGAACACTCTTGCC
Organism: Acer yangbiense; assembly: GCA_008009225.1. Lineage (NCBI taxonomy): Eukaryota > Viridiplantae > Streptophyta > Magnoliopsida > Sapindales > Sapindaceae > Acer > Acer yangbiense. The sequence goes on from CM017764.1 coordinate 16,634,489, forward strand.
ACCTTCAGATTTTTTGTCACCCTCTCGAATCTTTGTTCCCTATATCAGACAATTAACCTTACCATTATCAGTAACAGCAACCTTGTTATTGGATACTCATTGAATCCTGACATTGAATGTTTTTCTTTTCCATTATTTATTTCCTGTCAAACGATTAGATTATTTAAAGCTTTGTGATGTTGTAGAGTAAAAAAAGGATCATTACAATTCCAAAGAACAATAATAATACATAAAAAAACGATTGCATTGCATATATATTTGTGATCATGAACTTTAATGCTCAAATGCAAATGGGTGGTCCTGGTAGATTTGAAAATACAAATTACCATCCTCAGATGTCTGTATGCATATATTCTTGGTTCCTTTAGGTTAGAAAATGACTTGCAGAGTCAAAAAGTTTTTAACTTTGTTTTGATTTACTTCAGTTTCCCGATTGCTTGTTTCATGCATTTCCAGATTACAGCATTTGCAATGATGATAATAATACCCACCTGGTTGCTGCTATGACTATGCTCTTGAGCTTCCTTTTAGGTTCATCAGAACTCAACACCTGAAATTCGTTCATATCTTTACAATTCTAGAAAAATAAGGACACAATCATATTTATTTGAACGTTCATGTTTATTAATTGGTTTTTTTGATAGAGATGTTAGTTTGATTACGTACCTGACTAATCAAAAGATCAGTATCGCTCCAATGAAAGCCAAAATAACTGAGTATGCATCTCTCAAACTCCTCAACAAGCTTTATAAAGAGAGTATCGGCGTCTGGCTCATCAGCAAAGAATGAGTATATATCATCCTCATACCCTTCTGATTTACTGATGTATTCTGCTGCTAGTTTGCATAGGATTGGACATTCTCTTTTGTCCGAAAATCCCATTTGCCTAGCTGCACTCATGAACAAATCACCAAATGTATTTTAAGGATCTAATGATTCATTATCAGAGAATTTTATTATATCATATCATATATGTATATATGTATGTAGTAATTACCTACATAATGGGAGAACCTTTCTAGCTTCTCAACACGACCCGAGTCTGACGATCTTCGTCGTGGAATCACCTTTTGATCCCTCAGCTTTCTATAGCGATAATGCATCGCTGCAGCAATGATCAAGCCGAGGGAAGAGGCCACCAGGATCTGTGTGATCGTCGGTTTGCCATTGTTATCGTCTGAGGAACAAAAAAAAAACAATGAGAAGTGTCATGGAGGTGGTATTGATGAATCGATAACCAAAGAAGAGGGTGGTGACCAGTGAGGCTCACCTTTCAGCATTTCTCAGAATCCCAGGAAAGTAAATTAAACTGTGTGTTTGATTTGATGATTATCACAAACAAACTTAATTGCCATTGCTTTGCTTTTCTATCTGCATATTAATCGTTATATTTGTTAGGACACTGATCAAAGTGACAAGTGGTTACATGGATTTCCATTAGAAGATAAATCATGCATAGACACGTGTCATCAGCTCAACTTCAACTTGGAATAAATTCGGATCCTCTCTTGATTCAAAGAGCTCATTAATATTAGTACTAATGTGTGGTTAGGATTTGTTTTTCCTTTTAATATATATTTTTAATAGAAAACTTTATTCAAAGCACCCAAGAAAGGTCCGAAAGAGCAACCAAAAGGGGCAGGCCGAAAGACCTAACAAGCCCAGATCAGAAAACAAAGCAAACGCAAACAAAATGAGGTTGGTCCGTTGGAAAACCAACCATACCTGCACTTTGCGGGTTCGATTCTTCCACCTCCCAAAAAAACCTTGACTTTACGTAAGAGTGTAATAATTTTTAAACAAAAATTAAAGAAAATAATTCTATATGATTATTAATTATTCCGGTAATTTAATTCTTAGGTGTCCATTTGCTAAATTGTTGGTTGATATTTCTTATCTGAAACACATGGCAAGCAATAAAAACAATTTTACACCAAGGTTATTAATTCATTATTATTTAAAATTCGATATTTCAATTACATCCAGAGGGTTATGGATTCGACTGTCTCCCTCTTCCAAATCCCAAATTATTATAAAATTTCAAATATATATATATATATATATATATATATATATATATATATATATATATATATATTTCAATTATGTTACGAGCCCTATCATGCGACGGTTTAATACAATTTATGCAAATCAAATTGACTAGAGTTTGTATCCACCCTAAAATAGGGTTAAAAAATTAAATAGCACTATTTGAGACTCTTTTTTGGGAACAGGCACCAACTTACTAACTTAAGTTTAAAAGGCACCATTTATGGTGAACGGACAAAATTGCCCCCCACAGTAACCTTCTTCACCATAATATATTGATAGTTAAAAAGGCTCGAAAATGTTTAAAAAGGCTCGAAAAAGGCTCGAAAAAGGCTCGAAAAAGGTTTGAAAAGGCTCGAATTTTCGGAAAAGGCTCGAAATGATTTCGTGCCTTTTTGAAATATTTTCGTGCCTTTTTACACTGTCATCGTGCCTTTTGAAGTTGTTATCGAGCCTTTTGGAATTATCGAGCCTTAGAAAGGTTATCGAGCCTTTTAGAAAGGTTATCGAGCCTTTTGGAAAAGTTATCGAGCCTTTTAGAAAGGTTATCGAGCCTTTTTGGAAAAGTCTCGATAACTTTTCCAAAAGGCTCGATAACCTTTCTAAAAGGCTCGATAACTTTTCCAAAAGGCTCGATAACCTTTCTCATCGTGCCTTTTGAAGTTGTTATCGAGCCTTTTGAAAAAGTTATCGAGCCTTTTAGAAAGGTTATCGAGCCTTTTGGAAAAGTTATCGAGCCTTTTAGAAAGGTTATCGAGCCTTTTTGGAAAAGTCTCGATAACTTTTCCAAAAGGCTCGATAACTTTTCCAAAAGGCTTAACCTTTCTAAAAGGCTCGATAACTTTTCTCGATAACTTTTCAAAAAGGCTCGATTCGAGCCTTTTTGAACAAAGTTTCCAGCCTTTTTGTACAGTAATCGTGCCTTTTTGTACATGAAAAGGCACGATTGGTGTATGAAAAGGCACGATTGTACAGTAATCGTGCATTTTCATTAAGTGTTCGAGCCTTTTCATACACTAATGAAAAGGCACGATTGGTGTATGAAAAGGCTCGAACACTTCATTTCGAGCCTTTTCAATGGAAGATTCAAAACCAAAAAAAATCTCTGCCCCCACACCCCCACGAGCTGACCGGGCAGCTCGACCACCGCGAGCTCAGCGGGGAGCTCGACTCCCGAATGCGTTTGCGTAGAGCCACAAAACTAATTATCCATTGGAGGTCTGTTTTTAATCTCAGAAAACTTCAAAGTAAGAAAAGAATGTGTAAAGTAAGGGTATTTTTGTCCGTTCACCATAATAGGTGCCTTTTAAACTTAACTTATTAAAGCAGTGACATTGTCACCAAATCAGTTTAAAAAGGTGACATTTCTCACCAATTCCACCCCTAAAATATATAAAACTCAATTCAGGATTTATTTGGAAATCTAACAATCCATATGAATTTCTAACATCTCAAAAATAAAATACTTATCTAACATCAAAATTCTTCTCACTCTCTTCCTTTCTCTCCTTTCTTCTTCTTTTCTAGTTTGCCAATGCTAGATATCTCTGCCTCTCTCTTTCTTAATTTTCTTTCTTTCTCTGTTTATGTGTTTGGGCCGAATCCAATCTCTCTATTTCATTCCTTTTATTCTTCTTCATCGTTTGCCTTCTCTCTTCTTTTTTATTTCTCTTATTTTTTTTAGGGTTAAATTCATTTTTGTCCCCTAGTTTGACCTAATAGCCAAACTGGTCTCCCGATTTTCAGTATTATCTCGTTTGGTCTTTCTGTTAAAATTTCCGTTGAAAAAGTGTTGATCGACAAGGTTAGAGGGTCAAATGACCCTGCTGCCCCTGATTAAAAAAGAAAACAAACAAAAATATAAAAAATCTCCAAATAAAAAAATTAAAAATTAAATTCGAACTAGACCCGATCTGGAATCAAACCACCACCAACAACATCAAAAATCATCATCTTCAACCAGTTATGGGTTCCCACCACCATTACACCATATCGACCATCACCATCATCATCTTCATCATCAGCCCATAACCACACCACCATCCATCTCCAATCACCAAACCTTAACCCGCAAATCCAACCACCCAAACCCAAAACCAAACACAAACCCAATCCTAATCACCATCATCACAAACCCACACCAACCACATTTAACATCAATCACACCTAGATTCAACATCAATCACATTCAATCCTTTTTAGATTTTGATTCAAATAACAAAACCCCTCACCCAAACACCTAAACCCAAAAACCCAACCCAGAAATCGAAAAGGAGTGAGGGAACGAGAGTGAGAGTGAGAGTGTGTGTGAGAGATCGAACCTCCAAACACCCAAACCCAGAAACCCAGCCCAGTTCATCAAACCTCCTAACACCCAAACCCAGATCTTGTTGAACACTAGATCTTCAATCTCCATCGAAATTGAACACAAACCACCTGAATATTTTATCTGTTCTACTTGCCTCCTTGATTCAGCCTAGACTCAGATTCTACTCATCCAATTGGTGCCAACCCACAATGATAACGCCTCTCTAGACACTACAAGAAAATTGATATTTTGTGACTAAATTTTATGACAATATAATAAATGGTCACTAAATGTCACTTCTGCAACCATAATAAGATATTAGTTGCAAACATGTACTTCATGGATTCAATTTCTACTGCTACCAAAATTTTAGGATTTATGACTAAGGATTTAGTCACTAAATAACTCATTTGTCGACTATGTCTAATTTAGTCGCAAAAATATATATTCAGTAACTGACTTTCGATGACTATATCATAAATGGTTGCAGAATATTATTTTCTACAACCATTGTAGCATGGTAGTGACAAGAAAGATAAATCATAGATCCAATTTATTTTTCTACTAATTTTTTTTGTGATTTGTGATTTGTGACTAAAGATACAGTCATTGAAAATTGTGTTTGTTAACTATATCCAATTTAGTCACGAATTGGTGATTAATTTTTTGGCGCCTACATTTCCCTCCAAATGCATATTTTTTGATACTAGTGTTTATTTTTAGTAACTATAATTTTAGTTGAGTAATAATTCTTTATGTGACTATTATTTTTAGTTGACAAAAACAAAAAATAATTTCTAGTGATATTCTTTTCCTCCAAAGTATACCTTTCGAGACCAACTATAATGAATTAATAACTATATGTTTGATCGTACAAGGAGTTGCAAAATAAAAAAAATGTCTATTACCGGCGAACTATTTTCGACAGTGACAATTGTTGTCGTTAATTCATCATTTTTCGTCAGGTAATTTAAATTTTACTGAAATGAGTTTAAATTATTAATTGATAAAACTTATTAATTTTTCAGTAAAACATTGATTATAAAATATAATCAATAGGCTTTATAAAAAAAGATTAAAAAATAATAATCAATATATTAATATTCATTTTCTATTGAAGATGAAGTTGAAGCAAAATGGTAAAAAAAAAAAAAAGTCTTACTTTCTTATAAGATAGAAGATTTTTTTTTTTAATTTTTTTTTTTTTTATAGATATATACATATAATGAGAATTTTGTAACAAAATATTAATTTCAATAACAATATCTCAATAGTATTTAAAACATTGATTTAATTAAAATAGTACAAAATATCATTAGTTTATATATATAAAGTACGCAAAATGTAACAGATATGAAATTGTAGCAGAATGGTAAAAGTAACGTAGGGGGGTTGGTGAATAGATTTTAACCATTTTTATCCAATTTTCGTTTTAAGTCAGGTTTACGAAAATGCCCCTAACTAGTCAATTCAAAACAACAAGTGTAATATGGTGTGGAAATATAAATAACACTTGATGTATACGTAGAAACCCTCAACAAGGAAAAACCACGGGCTAGTAAGTGCGCTACACTCGAACCTCGAATCCATTAATGATAATGGAGATTACAACCTAATCCTGGTATGTAACTCACTACCACTACCACTACCTACTCTCAGTATGAGTGAACCTAGTCCAATTGCTTATGTGAACACCTAATCCCGGTGTACGACCTAATCCCGGTCATCACACAAGACTTACAATTGCTTGTGACAAAAGGCAATCTAATCCCGAAAGCCACACAAGTCTTACTTCTCAATGAAGAGATAAAAATGCCTATGTGAATATATGATGATATTCAAGGAACAAATAGAGCTAGGTAACCCTATATGCTTATCTAGGATGATAATATGACAATTAATACAATCCTAGATATCAAGAGCTAAATGACATGTCATAAAGCTTAGCTAAATATAGATTAGGCAATCCTATAAAGCTATCAAAATACAACACTCAATCAATACACCACAATCAATCTCTATTTTGTATCTAGAATATATTCTAAGAGCATACAAATGATTAAAGAGATGGCTTGTTAAGAAAGATACTAATTATGTAAGATAATAGTGAAAACCTTACCAAGCAAGTTGTGATGTTGCAAAACCATGCATGGATGCATCCTATATGGTCATAGATGATGCAAGATGATCTTTGATGAACAAAGGAAAAGCTTTGAGTGCTTAAAGGGGAGTTCTTGTGGATTTTTCTCTTGACATATGTTCTAAGGGAAAAATATGCTTTTTGGACTCTTAAGAACTGACCTAAGAAGAAAGAGGCATATATATAGAGTGTCAAAAAGAAATGACATCATTTTAAAAAAATGCCCTCATTTTCTTCTCTATCGCCACTATGTCGCTGTGGCGACACTTCATGGCGATGGTTGCCACTTTGTCGCTATGGCGACATTTCATGGCTACGCCTGACGACACCATATTTTCTTCTATGTCGCCACTTTGTTGCTATGGCAACACTTCATGGCGACAACATACCTGATTGATTTTCAGGAATAAATCTTTCTATCGCCATGGCAACACCAACAAAAGGCGACAATGCCCTGTTTCCACTTTGTGCACAATGTGCAAGTGTGCAAAGTAGTGAATCCAAAAGAGAAGCTAAGGGCATTCTCCGAAAGAGATCTTCGCACAAGACAAACACACCAATGTGCAAGCACGGACGTTTCCGAACAATCTTCGGGAAATGAATTACACAACACATAAACACACAATAATATACAAACAACAAAGTACAAGTGTGAAATGTGACATGTGAAGAGAATGCACACATATGAAAATATGTTAAGTGTGTGTGTGCAACTAAATCTCTTCAAAGAAAAAACTAAGCACTAGAGATATACCTTTGGAGTGCTTGTTACCTTGAGGTCTTTAAACAACTTTGAGCTTGATCCTCAATCACCTAAACTACCCTTACAATTCAATCCCCAATTGTGGTTTGTCCACGAAATAAGCCAACCAATAAATGAGATCCTTACAATCTCCCCCTTTAGCTATTTCGTGATAAAACCACCACTCACATTGATCCTCACAACATAATTAAAGCTACGGGATAACAAAGATATTCTACATTACAAAGAGATATTAAAAGTAAGAAACTTCAAGTCTTCAATTTCTTGTAGAACTATCAACCCTTCAAAACAAAAATTACATTTTCCAAAGCAAGTGTATGTGAGATGATCAAGTGAAAATAAAACAAGCATTTGCATTTAAGTAATTTAAGCACAACATCATGCAATGTATGTGAATGCAATGCTCACCCTCAATGGGTTACTCCCTCTCAATGTATAGTCTCCCCAACATGCACAATTGCTACTACAATTAACAACTCCCCTTACCACTTCTACTCCCCCTTTTTGTCATGATATAGGCAAATGAGTAGTCCCCAACCGGGTCACTTCTAGCAAAGAGAGATAGTAGCATACAAGATATTTGCATAATCATATAAGTCACTTTATGCATCTCAATTAATTGGAGAGAACCAAGGAGATTTATTTAATGAAAATGTGTGAATCAAAAATGCTTTGCATACAAGACACGTAGCATTCAAGTCCAAAATACAATGGTATTTGGCAAAGCAAAAGACAAAGGTTTCTAATAAGAATTCAAACAAATTTCACCATTGTCATGAGAGAAGCAAGGATATAGATATTTTATTGATTTTAATTTGAGAGCAACTATATCCAACTTTATAAACTAAACATGGCATGAGTGACATTTGCACCCTATTCGATTTTTCTGGGAATGATACCCCGTATGATAGTAACCATGTTCAACAAATAAAAAGAGAGAAACATTTGGATTGTAAAATCCTTTGAACGGATACAAGATCATTTATTCATTTGAAGTCTCATTATTACTTTTTCACACAAGTTTTACATTTAAAAATATGCAATCATCAATTCATGCTATTTTATTTTTCATTTGAGGATGTTATAAAAAATTCATGCTATTCATTTTTAGCATGTCAATTAAGAATCATCATGTCATGGAGATAACTATAGGTTATTCAAATAGTACTTCCTATGTAAATCTGCTAGTCCAAAAATGCATGTTTGAACATAAATATGACATGGATAGCATTCAAAGCATGGTTCACACTTATTGAAGTAAAAACAGATGAACATATGTGCAACCATGATACTCAAGCTATTAAATAAAGAAGCATAAGATATTTCAAATTTTTGCATGTGACAAGTATGCAAAATAGCTCTCTTTGCTTGAGTTTCCCATATGGGGTCAATTACCACCCTGCATCAATTAAGGGTATGAGGTCCTATAGACCTACCAAGTCCATTGGACTTAGTTGAACCTATGGGAGACACTATAGCACAGTAGCAGGAGGGTTCCTCTTTTCTAATCCATGTAGGTAAAACAATTTTCTTCTTAGTGGTCAAAGGTTCAAGAGTTCTAGATGTCATAGGATCATTTAACTGGATTTTATCCTTCCTATGAATATGCATTTTAGTTCTAGCCCTTCTTTTCTCAATCATGCTTTTAGTTCTACACATGTTAATGTAATTGAAGCAATTTGGTCTAATATGACCATCAATACCACAAAAGTGACATGTAAGGATGAAGTTAGGAATCATGCCATGTCCTTGAGCATGCATATAAGCCTTCCTATGTCTTCGTGGTTGTCTTGGTTGTTGGATATGATCTCTCCTTCTTTGTTGTTGACCAAGATTTGATTGCTTCCGAGGTTGATCTTGCATGATTGACCTCTTCCTATTGTGAGCCATTTGTTAAGGAATGTTGACTTGAGGGACTCTAATGAGTTGAGTTTGAGGTTGCCTTCTTGGCGCTACTTTCACTTGTGCACTATGAGAGCATTGTCCTATATCAATATTCTTTCTAAGAGTTTGCATTGGTGAAGCTTCTTTCTTGTCTAAGTTCTTGACACACTTGGTCTTATTAGGAATGGAGGTCTTCTTACCATTTTTAAAGCCAAGACCCCTCTTGTCATTTTGAACCATCAAGTTATTAATCATCCGATCAAGCTTTTCTTTACTCACGGTCTTGTTAACGAGTAGACTCCTAGCTTTGTCAACTTCTGCTCTCAACTCTTCTTCATTCCTCCTAGACAAAGCTATCTCATCTCCTAGCTTATCTTCATCCTTCATGGACCTCACCACTTCACTACTCAAGTGGTCCACTTGTGTTGAAAGCTTAAGGTTTTCTTCCTTCAAAGTTTGAATCTCCTTTTCATTCTCTATCCTATAGCTTTCAAACCTTTTCAAGTAGTCTTCACGATCAATGTGGTCAACAAATTCTCCACTGGATTGGGATGAAGCGTTCTCATTACTAGAGTTATCTCCTACACTTTCCCTCTTACCAACTAAGTCATCTTTCTCATCAAGACCTTCACTTTGGTTTCTTGATGTTATAAGAGTCATGTCCCAATGAGTAGCTATACCTATCACCTATAGAGCTACTTCTTTATCTATTTCTTCTATGGGATCACTAGTCAAGGCATCCTTGCCATCAACTTCAATTTCTACACGCGTGGTGAAACAAATTATAGCACGGTGTGTATAAAACTATCTAGAGGGGGGTGAATAGATTTTAAGCTTTTTACCCAATTTTTCGTGATAGTCAAAATTATGAAATTACCCCTAAATAGATAAAGCAATAAATCAAGTAAAATATGCGGAAATTAAATAACACTTGATTTTTACGTGGAAACCCTCACGGGAAAAACCACGGGCTAATAAGTAAGCCACACTCGAACCTCGAATCCACTAAATGTGTAAAACGATTACAACCTAATCCCGGAAGTAATCACACACCTACCTAATCCCGGTATGAGTGAACCTAGTCCAATTTGCTTGCGTTCTAAGCAACCTAATCCCGGATGCTACACACAAGACTTACTTTCTCTATGAAGAGAATACAACCCTAAGTGAATATATGAATATCCAAATGCAACATAGAGCAAGGGAAACCCTATATGCTTATTTAAGATGATTAATATGCAATTAGAACAATCCTAGATATCAAAACTAAATGACATGTCAAATAGTTTAGCTAATCAAGATTAAGCACAAAACTTAATTAGCTATCACAAAAAACTTCTCAAACATACATCATACTAATCTCAAACTTGTATTCAAAGTATATAAAATAACATACAAGTAATTAATTGAGATTGCTAGCTAAGAGAAACACAAAATATGTAAGATATTAGTGAAAAGCTTACCAAGCAAAGTATGATGAAGAATCCATGCAAGATGACATCTAGAATATCAAGGATGATGCTAGATGATGATTGATGATCATGAAAAAGTGTTTGAGTAATAAAAAATGAGTTCTTGGAATTTTTCTTTTCTTTGAAAAATATCCTAAGTATTAATTCTGAATATGAACTCTCTTAATTGACCTAAAGACAAAATGGCATATATATAGGGGGCCAAATCAAAGTGTAGTCGTTTAAGTAAGTTTCAAAGAAACGCGCCGATCGGCGGTTTCAATCGGCGGCCAGGCCGCCGATCATGACCGCCGAATTGAGCTCGTGAAGAACAGAGCATAAACGGCGGTTCATTCGGCGGTATCGTGACCGCCGATTCCAACCGCCGAATAAAAACAGAGAGATTAAAAACAATCAGGTATAAACGGCGGTTTCGAACGGCGGTTTCGAACGGCGGTTTCATGACCGCCGATTCAACCGCCGAATTAGACTGAGAGATAAATCAATCAGGTCTTGAATCGGCGGTTTCGAACGGCGGTCGTGACCGCCGATCTTAACCGCAGAAATGCTTCAGACCAATCTGGACTGAAATGGCGGTTTAATTCGGCGGCCAGGCCGCCGATAATAACCGCCGATCACCTAGAAAAGTGAAAACTAAGGAGAAGCCAAGGGCATTCTCCATAGGCGGTCCTCGCGCTAAACCAAGCACATTCTAGTGCATGCGCGGACGTTTCCGAAAGTTATCGGGAAACGAATTACACGACAACATGACACAATTACACACAACATAATATGATAAATAAGTGCAAGTGTGAAATGTGACAAGTGAAGAGAATGCACACATATGCAATGAATGTTAAGTGTGTGTGTGCAACTAATCTCTTCAAAGAAAAGTAAGCACAAAGAAATTTACCTTCGGTGCTTATCAATACGAGGTCTTCAAAGGGCTTCGAACAATAAGACCGATACTTAGGCTACCCTTACAAAGAACCCCAACATGTGGTTTGTCCACGAAATGAGCCAATCAACAAATGAGAACCTTACAATCTACCCCTTTGGCTATTTCGTGACAAAACCACCACTCACATTGATTCCTCACAAAGAAATAGAAACTATAGGACAACTATGATATTCTACAACACAAAGAGATAAGAAAATAAAACTTCAAGTCTTCAATCTCTTGTAGAATAATCAAGCCCTGTAAATAAGATTTCTATGTTTTCCAATACAAGTGAAATGTGAGATTAATCAAGTGATATCAAAACAAGCATTTGCATTTTTAGAATTTAGGCACAACATTACAAAATATATGCAATGTATGATAAATGCAATGCTCCCCCTCAAAGGGTTACTCCCCCTCAATGTGTTATCTCCCCAATGTGCACAATTGCAACACCAATTTGCATCTCCCCTTACCATATACTACTCCCCCTTTTTGTCATGATATAGGCAAAGGAGTAGTCCCCAACCGGGTCACTCATAGTAACGAGAGATAATAGCATGCAAGATTTGCATAAATAATATAAGTCACTTTATGCATCTCAATTTAATCGGAGAGAAACAAGGAGATTTATTTGAGAGAAAATGTGTGAATCAAGCATGCTTTGCATACAAGACATGTAGCATTCAAGTCCAAAATACAATGGTATTTGGCAAAGCAAATGACAAAGGTTTCTAATAGGAATTCAAACCAATTTCACCAATGCCATGAGTAAAGCAAGGATATAGAATACATTGATTTCAATATAAGAGCAACTATATCCAACTTTATAAGCGAAACATGGCATGAGCAACTTTGCACCCTTTTTGATTTTTCCGGATAAGATATCTGTATGATAGTAGCCATGTTCAACCAATAAAGAAAGAGAGACATTTGGAATATAAATTCCTTTGAACGGATACACGATCCTTTATTCATTTTGAGTCTCATAAGCTTTCACACAAGTTTTGCATTTTTAAGAATATGCAATCATCAATTCATGCTTTTCATGTGAGCATGTTATATGAATTTCATGCTTTTTCATTTGACATTAGCATGTTATTAAAGAATCATCATGTCATGGAGATAATCATAGGTCATTCAAATCATACTTCCTATATACATCTCCTAGTCCAAAAATGCATGTTTGAACATAAATATGACATGGATTGTAAACAAGCAAGGTTCACACTTATTGAATTGAAAACATATATACATATGTGCAACCAAGCTTACTCAAGCAATTAAAAGAAGAGGCATAAGATATTTCAAATTTTTTGCAAGTGACAAGAATGCAAACTAGCTCTCTTTGCTTGAGTTCCCCATATGGGGTCAATCATAGAACATCACTCCACAAGACATATCCCAATATATCTACTTAGAGTTTTAAATCGAGTAGCATCTAAGGGTTTAGTAAAAAGGTCCGCAAGTTGATCATTAGTACCTACATGTTCAAGTACTATGCATTTATTTTCAACAAGCTCTCTAATGAAGTGATGGCGGATGTCAATATGCTTAGTTCTAGAATGTTGCACAGGATTCTTGGAAATATTAATGGCACTCATGTTATCACAAAAGAGAGTGAGAGTACCTTGGTTGAATCCGTAATCTACTAGCATTTGCTTCATCCATATAAGTTGAGTGCATCCACTCCCCGCGGCTATGTACTCGGCTTCCGCCGTGGACAAGGAAATCGAGTTTTGCTTCTTGCAAAACCAAGACACCAAGTTGTTGCCTAGAAAGAAGCAACCGACTGATGTGCTCTTCCTATCATCACAATTTCCTGCCCAATCCGCATCACTATATCCTACAAGACTAGGATTAGTGTCAAATGAGTACCAAATCCCATAGTTGGAAGTCCCATTCACAAAGCGAATGACTCTCTTAACCGAAGAGAGATGGGACTCCTTGGGATCGGATTGGTACCTAGCACAAACTCCTACACTAAATGATATATCGGGCCTACTTGCGGTCAAATAGAGCAAGCTCCCTATCATGCCACGATATAAGGTTTGGTCCACACTTTTACCGCTAGCATCCTTGCTTAGCTTCAAAGTGGTGCTCATAGGAGTGTCACAATGTTTGGCTTTTTCAAGACCAAACTTCTTCACAAGGTTTTTGGCATATTTGGCTTGGGTTATGAAAATCCCATTATCTAGTTGCCTAATTTGCAAACCTAGGAAGTAATTAAGCTCACCAACAAGACTCATCTCAAATTCATGAGACATAACATCAACAAATTGTTGGACCTTGTGTTGTTGGTGGAGCCAAACACTATGTCATCGACATATATTTGAGCTATGAAAAGCTCATCATTGTCTCTCTTGATGAATAGTGTCTTGTCAACACTACCTCTTGTGTAGTTATTGTCAACAAGAAATTGAGTGAGGCGCTCATACCAAACCCTCGGTGCTTGTTTCAACCCATATAGTGCCTTCTTGAGGCGATAGACATGGTTAGGGTGGTGTGCATCCACAAACCCCTTGGGTTGTTCAACAAACACTTCCTCTTGCAAGAAGCCATTTTACATCCATTTGGTGCAATTTGAACTTGTGCACACAAGAAATGGACAAGAGAAGCCTAATAGACTCTAAACGGGCAACGGGAGCAAATGTCTCCTCAAAGTCGATACCCTCAATTTGAGAGTACCCTTGTGCTACAAGTCTAGCCTTGTTCCGCACTATGTTGCCATCCTCATCGGATTTGTTCCTAAATATCCATTTAGTGCCTATGACATTAGTGGTCTTAGGCCTAGGAACTAGAGTCCAAACCTCATTCCTTTCGAATTGGTTTAGCTCTTCTTGCATGGCAAGAACCCAAAATTCATCATTTAAGGCTTCTTCAACCTTTTTGGGTTCAATTTGAGAGGTGTAGCATGTGTAGCTAATAAGATTAGCAAGTTGACGTCGAGTCCTAACACCCTCATTTACATCTCCAATAACATCCTCTTTGTTATGGAGTCTTCTAACCCATGGAGCGGGTTCATTAGAGTCCAAGAGAGGGACTCTAGTAGTGGGTTGTGTGACTTCATCATTTTCATTAGATGTCCCAACATTGGGAGTCACCACAACCCTCTCCAAAGGAGAAACATCACTAAAAACAACCTCCTCCTCATGATCATTAGACTTGAGCCTAGTATCATCAAACACGACATTGGATGATTCCATAACACTTAGAGTTTTTAAATTGAAAACTCTATAGGCTCTACTATTCAAGGCATAGCCAATAAAAATACCCTCATCACTCTTAGTATCAAATTTGCCAAGTTGATCACGGTCATTCAAAATGTAGCATTTGCTTCCAAAAGTGTGGAAGTAGCTAACATTTGGCCTCTTGCCTTTCCATAACTCATAGGAGGTATTTCTAGTACCAGGCCTTAGGAAAACTCTATTTCCTATATAGCAAGCCGTATTGATGGCTTCGGCCCATAGGTTCCCAGGGACATTGTTGCTAAGCAACATCACATGGGCCATCTCTTGAAGGACCCTATTCTTCCTCTCAACAACTCCATTTTGTTGAGGTGTCCTAGGAGCCGAGAACTCATGGGAGATGCCTAAGCTATTGCAATAGCTTTCAAATGAGGCATTCTCAAATTCCCTCCCATGGTCACTTCTAATCCGTTTTATGCTTTTAATATTAGAATTCATTTCATTTTGTATTTTATTACAAAGCATTTTAAACTTATCAAAAGTTTCAGATTTTTTTCTAAGAAAATATGTCCATGTGAACCTAGAGAAATCATCAACACATACAAAAATGTATCTCTTTCCACCCAAACTTTCGGTTTGCATAGGACCCATGAGGTCCATGTGGAGAAGCTCAAGAGGCTCCTTGGTGGTGAGATACTTACCCTTTTTGTGCATGCTTTTAGTTTGCTTTCCATGTTGGCAAGGTCCACAAACACCATTGGCTTTCTTCCCAAGCTTATGGAGGCCACGCACACAATTGAACTTTCCAAGGGTCCGTAGATCCCTAAAGTTCATGTGGCCAAGTCTTTCATGCCACAACTCAATTTGCTCATCCATGGACACATGATTAGATACAATACTAGCTTCAAGACAATAACAATTGTCGCTAGATCTCATGCCCTTCAACAAGGTTTGTCCATCGGGTTTTAGGATAGAGCAATAATCTTTAGAAAACAAGACGGAATATCCTTCATCACTAAGATGTGAAATGCTTATTAAATTGGCTTTTAAGCCATCAACAAATAAAGCATTGGATAAGAAGGGTAATCCGGGAACGGAAATGGTTCCTTTCCCTACAACATTTCTTTTGGATCCATCACCAAAAGTGACATTTCCACCTTCCTCCATAACAAGAGTCTCGAAGAAACTCTTGTTTCCTGTCATGTGCCTAGAGCACCCACTATCCAAATACCAAAAATTAGAAGAATTTGCCTTCAAGGCTATTTGTGCAACATGGCAAACATTTTCATTCTTTCTAATCCACTTAGCAACAATTTTAGCTTTCTTAGTGGTCTTTGGTACATGGGCTCTAGATGTCCTAGGATCATGCAAAATAAAATTATCATTCCTAGGAACATGCATCTTGGCTCTATTCTTTCTCTTTTCAATCATGCTTCGTGTTCTACACATTTTAATATATTGAAAGCAATTTGGTCTAATATGACCATCACAACCACAAAAGTGACAAATAGGGATGAAAAAAGGAATCATACCTTGTCTTTGTGCACGTATGGGAGCTCGTCCATGTCTTTGTGGATAAGTGGGTTCAATCCATCTTCGTTGTTGAACCGGTCTAGGTTGCTTCCAAGCTTGAGGTTGCATGATTGGTCTCTTTCCTTTATGAGCCAATTGTTGAGGAATGTTGGCTTGAGGGACCCTAGAGGGTTGAGCTTGAGGTTGCCTTCTTGGCCCCATCTTCACTTGTGCATTAGAGCATTGTCCTACTTCTAATTTCTTCCTAGGAGCTTGCACAAATGAAGTTTCTTCTTTCTTCAAGCTCTTGACAAACACGGTCTTGTTAGAGGTAGAGATCTTCTTGTCATCTTCATACCCAAGACCCCTCTTGTCACATGGACTCTTTCCAACACCAAGCATATGGTCAAGCTTCTTGGTGCTAGAATCTATCCTAGCCAATGACCCTTTAACTTCTACAAGTTCCCTCTTCAAGCCTTCTTCACTTCTCTTGGATAAGTCTAACTCCTCAATTAACTTATCCTCTCTCCTCTTCAATCTTTCCACTTGTTCACTTAAGTGGTCATTGTGAGCCGAAAGTTCAAGGTTCTCCTCTCTTAACCTCTCAATCTTTTTTGTGCTTTTAATTGCTAAATCATTGAACTCGGCATGATATTTAGCAAGCACCTTTTGCTCCACAAATTTCTTTATGGACTTAGAAGAGGAGTCACTTTCTACTTCACTAGAGTCAATTTCCTCTTGACTCATTTCCTCTCTCTCACTAGCACTTTTGCTCTTGTGAGATGAGGCAAAAGCTAGGAAGTTAGCCATGAGCTCTTCTTCACTTGAAGACTCATCTTCCTCATTGGAGTCATCACTACTCCCACTCCAAGTGGCGGCCATCACTTTGCTCTTCTTCTTTTCATTGTGATTAGCACATTCGGGGGCAAAGTGACCAATCCCACCACATTCAAAGCATCGGACCCCTTTCCTTTCGGTCCTCTCTTATCTAGGCTCAAACTTCTTGAAGGAACCTTTTTTCTTCAAGTCTTGTCCTCTTGACCCAAATCCCTTCTTCTTCTTGAACCCCATAACCTTATTAAACCTTTTCACGAATAAGGCAAGGTCTTCATCCGAGTCATGCTTTGCCTCCTTTGCATCCTTAGATGCCTTCAAAGCTATTCCTTTAGACTTCTTAGGAGGAGTAGTGGTGCTAGGAGCCTTCCTAGACTCATATGCAAGGAGACGTCCAATCACCTCACTTGGCTTCATATCCATGTAGCCACTATTTTCTTCTATGGCTGTCACCTTTGATTCAAACCTATCAGGGAGAGATCTCATAATTTTTTGCTTGACTCTCCTATCCGAATACGGGTCTCCGAGTTGATGGCTTTGATTTACGATGTCCATCAATTTGATTTCGAAGTCATTGAAGCATTCATCCTCTCCCATCCTAAGTAGCTCAAATTGAGTTTGGAGGACTTGAAGCTTGGACTCATTCACCACCTCGGTTCCCTCATGTGCAACTTGAAGGATGTCCCATGCCACTTTTGCAATCTGAGTATTCTGAATAAGCTTGTATTGATTCTCATCCATTGCACACATGATGGCATGCATAGCCTTCCTATTCCACTTGGAAGCCTCAAACTCTTGCGCGTTCCATTGCGCCTTAGGCTTCAAAACTTCTTCTCCTCCACCACCGGGAGTCATCATGGGTAGATCATATCCGTCTTCCACCGCCATCCATGCACGGTCATGAATTTGGCATATGTAGGATTCCATCTTCCCTTTCCATTAGGAATAATTTAAACCGGTAAGAAGTGGAGGCCTTGTGCTAGAAGCACCTTCGTGGCCACCACCATTTCCACCGTTTCCACTCATAGTGTTTATGAATGAATGAAATGAATGCAAATGTATGAATGATCAAAAATCACACAAAATGCAAAACACACCAAAAAAGCAAGGATCACCTATGTATGTCTAGGAACCCGCTCTGATACCAATTGAAACAAATTTTAGCACGGTGTGTATAAAACTATCTAGAGGGGGGTGAATAGATTTTAAGCTTTTTACCCAATTTTTTGTGATAGTCAAAATTACGAAATTACCCCTAAATAGATAAAGCAATAAATCAAGTAAAATATGCGGAAATTAAATAACACTTGATATTTACGTGGAAACCCTCACGGGAAAAACCACGGGCTAGTAAGTAAGCCACACTCGAACCTCGAATCCACTAAATGTGTAAAATGATTACAACCTAATCCCGGAAGTAATCACACACCTACCTAATCCCGGTATGAGTGAACCTAGTCCAATTTGCTTGCGTTCTAAGCAACCTAATCCCGGATGCTACACACAAGACTTACTTTCTCTATGAAGAGAATACAACCCTAAGTGAATATATGAATATCCAAATACAACATAGAGCAAGGGAAACCCTATATGCTTATCTAAGATGATTAATATGCAATTAGAACAATCCTAGATATCAAAACTAAATGACATGTCAAATAGTTTAGCTAATCAAGATTAAGCACAAAACTTAATTAGCTATCACAAAAAACTTTTCAAACATACATCATACTAATCTCAAACTTGTATTCAAAGTATATAAAATAATATACAAGTAATTAATTGAGATTGCTAGCTAAGAGAAACACAAAATATGTAAGATATTAGTGAAAAGCTTACCAAGCAAAGTATGATGAAGAATCCATGCAAGATGACATCTAGAATATCAAGGATGATGCTAGATGATGATTGATGATCATGAAAAAGTGTTTGAGTAATAAAAAATGAGTTCTTGGAATTTTTCTTCTCTTTGAAAAATATCCTAAGTATTAATTCTGAATATGAACTCTCTTAATTGACCTAAAGACAAAATGGCATATATATAGGGGGCCAAATCAAAGTGTGGTCGTTTAAGTAAGTTTCAAAGAAATGCGCCGATCGGCGGTTTCAATCGGCGGCCAGGCCACCGATCATGACCGCCGAATTGAGCTCGTGAAGAACTGAGCATAAACGGCGGTTCATTCGGCGGTATCATGACCGCCGATTCCAACCGCCGAATAAAAACAGAGAGATTAAAAACAATCAGGTATAAACGGCGGTTTCATGACCGCCGAATTAGACTGAGAGATAAATCAATCAGGTCTTGAATCGACGGTTTCGAACGGCGGTCGTGACCGCCGATCTTAACCGCAGAAATGCTTCAGACCAATTTGGACTGAAACGGCGGTTTAATTCGGCGGCCAGGCCGCCGATAATAACCGCCGATCACCTAGAAAGGTGAAAACCAAGGAGAAACCAAGGGCATTCTCCATAGGCGGTCCTCGCGCTAAACCAAGCACATTCTAGTGCATGCGCGGACGTTTCCGAAAGTTATCGGGAAACGAATTACACGACAACATGACACAATTACACACAACATAATATGATAAATAAGTGCAAGTGTGAAATGTGACAAGTGAAGAGAATGCACACATATGCAATGAATGTTAAGTGTGTGTGTGCAACTAATCTCTTCAAAGAAAAGTAAGCACAAAGAAATTTACCTTCGGTGCTTATCAATACGAGGTCTTCAAAGGGCTTCGAACAATAAGACCGATACTTAGGCTACCCTTACAAAGAACCCCAACATGTGGTTTGTCCACGAAATGAGCCAATCAACAAATGGGAACCTTACACGTGGCTTCAAAAGTAATGTAGTTAATGGCAAGTTCTTCATTACTTGAAGACTCATCTCCCTCACCGGAGTCATCACTACTACCACTCTTCTTATCTAGGCGATTAGCACAATCGGGGGCAAAGTGTCCTATGCCACCACACTTATAGCAATATTCCTATTTTCTTGCGATCTTCTCTTGACTAGGCTCGAACTTGTTAAAGGTACTCTTTTTCTTCAAGTCTTGGCCTTTTGATCTAACGCCCTTCTTCTCGAACTTGGCAAACTTCTTGAACCTTTTCACAAATAAGGCAAGGTCTTCATCCGAGTCATCCTTCTCATTCTCTGCCTTGGAGGTTTTCAAGGCTAGATTCTTTTTCTTCTTAGGGGTGAGGTATTAGCCTTTCTTGCCTCATGAGAAGAAGTCTTCCAAAGACTTCACTTGGCTTCATATCCTTGAAGGTGTCATTTTCTTCTAAAGTCGTCACCTTTGATTCGAATCTATCGAGTTGAGACCTCATGATTTTCTGCTTGACTCTCCTATCCAAATACGGATCACCTAGTTGATGGCTTTGATTCACAATGTTCATAAGCCTCACTTGGAAGTCATTTAAGTGCTCGTGTTCTTCCATCTGAATGGTCTCAAAACGAGTTTGTAAGACTTGGAGCTTGGAGTCTTTGACCACCTTGGTTCCTTCATGAGCAACTTCTAGGATATCCCATGCCTCTTTGGCTATCCTAGTAATTTGAATCAATATCGACTGCGCAACGGATGGCATGTATGGCTTTGTTGTTCCACATGGAATCAAAAAATTCTTACGCATCCCACTGTGCTTTAGGCTTAAGCACTTCTTCTCCTCCTCCAGTGGGAGTCATCTTCGGTGGAGCATATCCATCTTCAACTGCCATCCATGCCCTATCATGGATTTGGCACAAGTATGCTTCCATCTTCCCCATCCATGAGGAGTAATTATCGCTAGTGAGCAATGGTGGCCTCACGCTCGACGTTTCCTCTTTGCTCATCCCAAAATTATTTATAGTGTTTGGATGAATGCAAAAGAGATGAATGCAAAATGTATGAAGAAATCAAACAAACATACAAAATGCAAAACACACCTAAAATGAGCTTGGATCACCAAAGTATATCTAGGAACCCGCTCTGATACCAATTGAAAGGAATTAACTCTAACGGTGTGTTTCTAGTTATATTAATCGGGGGTGGGGTTTGAATAGATTTTAACCCTTTTTACCCAATTTTCGTTTTAAGTCAAGTTTACGAAAATGCCCCTAACTAGTCAGTTTAAAACAACAAGTGTAATATGGTGTGGAAATATAAATAACACTTGATGTATACGTGGAAACCCTCAACAGGGAAAAACCACAGGCTGGTAAGTGCGCTACACTCGAACCTCGAATCCATTAATGATAATGAAGATTACAACCTAATCCCGGTATGTAACTCACTACCACTACCTACTCCCGGTATGAGTGAACCTAGTCCAGTTGCTTATGTGAACACCTAATCCCGGTCATCACACAAGACTTACAATTGCTTGTGACGAAAGGCAACCTAATCCCGGAAGCCACATAAGTCTTACTTCTCAATGAAGAGATAAAAATGCCTATTTGAATATATAATGATATTCAAGGAACAAATAGAGCTAGGTAACCCTATATGCTTATGTAGGATGATAATATGACAATTAATACAATCCTAGATATCAAGAGCTAAATGACATGTCATAAAGCTTAACTAAATATAGATTAGGCAATCCTATAAAGCTATCAAAATACAACACTCAATCAATACACCATAATCAATCTCTATTTTGTATCTAGAATATATTCTAAGAGCATACAAATGATTAAAGAGATGACTTGTTAAGAAAGACACTAATTATGTAAGATAATAGTGAAAACCTTACCAAGCAAGTTGTGATGTTGCAAAACCATGCATGGATGCATCCTATATGGTCATAGATGATGCAAGATGATCTTTGATGAACAAAGGAAAAGCTTTGAGTGTTTAAAGGAGAGTTCTTATGGATTTTTCTCTTGAAACATGTTATAAGGGAAAAATATGCTTTTTGGACTCTTAAGAACTGACCTAAGAAGAAAGAGACATATATATAGAGTGTCAAAAAGAAATGACATCGTTTTGAAAAAATGCCCTCATTTTCTTCTCTATTGCCACTATGTCGCTGTGGCGACACTTCATGGCGACAGTCGCCACTTTGTCGCTATGGCGACATTTCATGGCTACGCTTGACGACACCATATTTTCTTTTATGTCGCCACTTTGTTGCTATGGCGACACTTCATGGCGACAACATACCTGATTGATTTTCAAGAATAAATCTTTCTGTTGCCATGACGACACCATCAAAGGGTGACACCAACAAAAGGGCGACAATGCCCTGTTTCCACTTTGTGCACAATGTGCAAGTGTGCAAAGTGGTGAATCCAAAGGAGAAGCCAAGGGCATTCTCCGAAGGAGATCTTCGCACAAGACAAGCACACCAATATGTAAGCGCGGACGTTTCCGAACAATCTTCGGGAAACGAATTACACAACACATAAATACACAATAATATACAAACAACAAAGTGCAAGTATGAAATGTGACTTGTGAAGAGAATGTACACATATGCAAATATGCTAAGTGTGTGTGTGCAACTAAATCTCCTCAAAGAAAAAACTAAACACTAGAGCTATACCTTTGGAGTGCTTGTCACCTTGAGGTCTTGAAAGGGCTTTGAGCTTGATCCTCAATAACCTAAACTACGCTTACAATTCAATCCCCAATTGTGGTTTGTCCACGAAATAAGCCAACCAATAAATGAGATCCTTACAAACACTTGTAAAATGCAAAAAGTTTAATTTATATTGAATTAAGTAATGGATGGGCCTGGATGATGTGGGGATGTATCGAGTCGATATGTGGTTCCCTAAGAAGGGTATGTGAGGAGATGGTGTAAAATGCAAAAGTTTAATTTATATTGAATTAAGTAATGGATGGGCTTGGGTGATGTGGGGATGTATCGAGTCGATATGTGGTTCCCTAAGAAGGGTATGTGAGGAGGTGGTGGCTCGATGGAGCGAAATTTTTGTCTATACAATTATTCCGTAACTACATGATTGATGGTCGCAAAAGCATTCTGCAATTTGCCTAATACGTTTTTTCTTATAGTGAGAGTTTGATGATATCAGCAATGAAGGTAATAATCGAATTCACTTCCTGTTTAGTAACTAAGAAAGTTGATAGAAAAAAAAAGTTGATTGCCTTGTAATTGTACCGTTGAAATTCATGATTTGACTTAGAAAAAGAAAATTCAATGGATATTGTCTGATTTTGGTTGATTTTTTTTTTTAAATATTAGTTTTTTCTTAAATCAATTTTTTAATTGTTTTTAATTGAAATTATTAATTTTAACCCTGCTTTTACTATTATACCCATAATGATCTAACGGAACACTAAAAGAATTGGACGGTAGGGACCAAAATACAGATTTTTGGTAACTAGGGGGACCTGTCAACACAATGCAAAAAATTGAGGGACCAGTTTAGCTATTAGGTCAAACTAGAGGGACGAAAATGAATTTAACCCTTTTTTTAAAATTCTTTTTGAATGCCACCTCTCAACCCACCTCTTGCCATTTTGTTGCCACTTATCACCGACATTGCAAATGTCTAATCTTGCCACTTTTCTTAATTTTTTTTTGTTTATATTAAAATATCTCATCATATCTATGGTAGCCAAAAATAGCACATCCCAAATAGTAACCAGACTTTTATTGATCTGGATTGTTGAGAAGCCCAAATACTTTATATGAATTAGGCCCAATCGTAGGCCCAAGAGCAAGTGAAAACCTTGGCTAAGTCTGTGTGTAGACTAAGAGCTTGTTTGGTTGGGCTTTTGGAAAACCTCTATTGGTAAAAGATCTACTTGTAGTAGATCTATTAGAAATAGAGTTTTTGAAAAAAAAAATTATAGTTATTTGGTTGGTAGACTTTTTTAAAAAAAAAATGTTTATTTAGAGAAGCACCTCCCCATGAGCTTTTGCCTAGTAGAGGTTTAAACTCTACTAGCCTCTACTCAATTTAAAATAGACAATCTCAAAAGCCCAAACAAACAACTCTAAAAAACTCAAATAGATGTTTGTAAACCTTTTGAGGTAGTAGAAAACTCAACTAAACAAGCACTAAGTTTGTGATATTGCTCAACTATCAACAAATTCAAAGATATTCAGATATTTTGGCCAAGATAAGTGGGATCACATGATCTCTTTATGAAAGACAATCTCACCTTTACTATTAATAGAGGCACCTTGTCATTTGCAAAGGGAGGAGAAAAAAATATGCTCTACAACTGGAAAAAAGAATGGAAAAAAGCCCTCAATATCAACTCCACTAACTCCCACTCACATAAAAATAATGAAAGGTGGGACCAGTCTCACTATCAATCCATCCGACATCCACAGACCACATGATCATCCTACTTTAAGTTTTAACTCATGCAATTGCTCTATCTAGCTATTGCACACACGTAGATCAACATTCACACCTACTAGAAAACACCATTCACCAGCCAACCTTTGGATTGTATTTTTGTTGCTCGACATACGTCGACTCCATCAAACTACTATTTGTTCAGTCATTGCGCAGTCCCTTACAATATGGACTCTATTTCACTCGACGAGAGCATGTTCGATTAGATCTACAACATCACGCCTCCAGCCTAAGTCATACACCAACCATGTAGACGACAATCCAACATCTGCGTCCGTTTATCCATCTATCACCTTTTGCTCCATTCGACTACCCTACGTTCGACGAACCTCCAAGTATAGAAAGTTACTTTTAAATAGATCGATGATGGCCTTACCTCTTCTCCTCCCAGCAATTTAATTTGCTAAACACTCAACCCAAGCGAACATAAGGCTCTCCGATTGACACCACCCAGGATTCGATAGCGTTGTTTACGGTTTTTTTTCAAATTTTATTCATTTTAATTGTTGATTCAAAATTATTTTATTTATTGATAAATTGTCTAACTCGAGTATCGGAGAGTTCCCAACGGGACACCCCCCTCTCACTCCTTTCTACCTTTTTATTTTTTACAGGATCTCGTAGTGCACAACCTACAAATTTTTGCTCTACCATTGTCAGTGCCCATCGACTTACAAAAATTCAATTGGAGATTTTCGGGCTCTTCAGTTTGGCGCCCACCGTGGGGCTCTGGCAGTTATGTAATGCAAAATCTACATTCAAGGTTCTTCATTTACTAATTACTTTACTTTATGATTCTTTACTATATTCTTGAAATGAGGTTAAGCTGGAAATGATTTGTTGTACTTATTCGTCAAAGATTCTTACTTTTGCTTTCCAATTTGAATTTTTTCCTTGTCTTTTGAATTTATAATTGGTTGAAATGCTGTAACAACAATTCTTGATCTTTGTGAAAATTTTATGCCTCGTCAATTTGCTTAGAAAATGCATGAAATGGATTGGAATTTAAGAAATTTGTATCTTAGATTTTTCATTGTTGGATTATTTGATGCTTGAGAAACTAAAACCCTATTTTTTATTGTCTGCACTTTCCCTCTATTTTCATTGTTGAATTTGTTCCGCTTAAACCAAAAGACAAGTCTTGTTGCAATTTGAAAATATATCTCAGGAATTTCTATCTCTTCAAACGGTTTGAAGCTGTGTAGTAGCTCTGTTAACTTGTTTTAGACTTTTTATGCTACCACTAGCTATTTTGAGTTAATTAAGAGTTGTGCAAATCTGTTTTGAGCAATAAGCCCAAAGAATGTTAGTACAGGAGCATCTGAGCTCGGGGAAAGGCTAATAATTAGTCCACTTTCTTGTATAAGCATAGTATTTATTTCAGCGGTACGTCTGATTTTATAATCAAGTTATTTGTAGCTTAAAAGGGTTGTATGATTACCATGTGACTTGTTATGGGTTTGGATGGATAGGTTTAATTGTTTTGTGTGATGAAAGACTGAGAGTCTAGAGTCACTAAATGTTATTATAAATGGCCTTTTAAGTCATCATTAGTAACCTTTCTATTTAACTTAGAATTTTGTTATAAACAACTCTCGGTAATAGGTTCCATAAAATTTCATATATGAATTTTCTTGTTCGAACTTGCTGAGCTTGGAAATTAATTTTTTATTGTTCCAAGTATAATTTTGTTGTTATTTTCATTTTCATTGTCTATTTTTTGCTTGAAGTCCTCTTTGATCCTTTTTTCTGTCAATTACTTGGAAAAGGTGACATTTTTTCTCCAAAATCTGACTTATTCTATGATGGATTTAAATCTTTGTCGTTGCATTAGATACAGTAAAACCAATATCTAATTGTCGTAATTTTACTTTTGACTAGTCACCAATGACCATATGATAAGAGTTTAGATTTGGTGCTTGGTAGTAAAACATATAGAGATGATTTTCTGTGAAGAATGGAATAAATACAATATAATGCATGGCCTTTTTTCTTGTGTCGTGCAACTTGTCTGCCCGAAGCCCTAAATCCAGTCTATACATGCTTCAATCTTTAACCTTTCTGGTTGTAACTAAAACGTTTGCAATCTCTAGTTTCTCTTTACCTTTGTGTATTATGAATCTACAGGTACAACTATTGGTCTCCATTGATTGAAAGCATAAAATATTTTCCAAACCTATCAAAACAAAAATCAAAATAAAAGATAACCCAATTATTTTTGGAAGAAGACAATTCAAGCGCACCGGGCATCGCAATTGTAATCCTACCCATGAGAAAGGACAAACCTAGAAATTCGTGTCATGCTATCAACATTGGCTGAGGTACTTAACAATTTAAGATATCCATGTTTTCTGCAGCCTACTTTACTAATTGTTTAAATTCACCATTTCATATTTACCTTGCCTTGGCATGCTCTAATGAACTCTAGTAATATAAACTCTACTATTACTCTGTTTCGCTACATTTTAAAATTTATAGCATGAATGCTTACTGACATGAAAGAATAGGTTCAGCTTATTATAGCAAGTAACCTATGACAAATAGCGCTCTACGGAGCCACAAAAGGCGCTCTCTTCAATGAACTACAAAAAGCGCTCTACGGAGCTGAAAATAAAAGTGCTCTACGGAGCCTAAAAAAAATAAAAAAAATAAAAAATAAAAAATGCTCTACAGTGAGTTACACAAGCGCTCTACATAGCCTAATTTTTTTATTAAAAAAAAAACGCTCTACAACATGCGCTTTACGGAGCCTTAAAAATGCTATACAACAAGCTACACATGCGCTCTACGGAGCCTAAAAAAGAAAAAAAGAGAAAAACGCTCTACATCGAGCTTACTATGAGTTAGATCGATGACTTCCAAGTTACGATCCCAAAACACTCAATGATGAACTACACAAAGTGCTCAATGATGAGCCAAAAATAAAAATGCTCTACGAGGCTAAAAATAATAACGCCCTATGACAGCTATAAACAACGCTCTATATCGAGCTACAGATAGCAAAAGTCGAATAAAAAGTGATCCAAGTCACACTACACAATGTTGAACTATGACATCGTATAACTCGGTAAGTTAAATGCATTTCATATCACTTTGCATGTCGAACTACAAAGGTCTATGATTTTATATTTCATATCAACTTGCATGTCGAACTACAAATATCCATGATTTTATATTTCATATCAATTTGCATGTTGAACTACAAAGATCTATGATTCTATGTCAAACCACCTACAAAATTTGAATCTCACTATCGTTCTACAATCGAGCTAACGCTTTACAACGAGCTACAACAAGTGCTCTACGGAGCTTCAAAAAATGCTATACAATGAGCTATAACAAGCACTTTACGGAGCCTCAAAAAGCGCTTTACGATGAGCCAAAAATAATCAAGCTCAAACGACTTCTTAGGAATTCATTACGAAAGAATGGGGCTATTTAAATAATCCAACCCATGATTTTTTTATTCTACTTTACCAACGACTGTCTTTCAACGCAAGAGTTCGATCGAAATAGTCCACTTTCTAACTTGAAGACTTCAACTCAGAAAAAAATTATGATGGTGGGGGGGTGTGGAGAGAAAACATTATGCTCTACGACTGCAAAAAAAAAACATTAAAAAAAAATGGAAAAAAGCCCTCAACATCAACTCCACTGACTCTCACTCACATAAAAATAATGAATGGTGGGACTAGTCTCACTATCAATCCATTCGACATCCACAGACCACTTGATCATCCTACTTTAAGTTTTAACTCATGCAATTGCTCTATCTAGCTATTGCACACACGTAGATCAACATTCACACCTACTAGAAAACACCATTCACTAGCCAACCTTTGGATTGTATTTTTGTTGCTCGACATACGTCGACTCCACCAAACTACTATTTGTTTAGTCATTGCGCAGTCCCTTACAATATGGACTCTATTTCGCTCAACGAGAGCATGTTCGATTAGATCTACAACATCACGCCTCCAGCCTAAGTCACACACCAACCATGTAGAAGCCAATCCAACATCTGTGTCCGTTTCTCCATCTATTGCCTTTTGCTCCATTCGACTACCCTGCGTTCGACGAACCTCCAAATATAGAAAGTTACTTTAGATCGACGACGGCCTTACCTCTTCTCCTCCCAGCAATTTAATTTGCTAAACACTCAGCCCAAGCGAACATAAGGCTCTCCGAACGACACCACCCAGGATTCGATAGCGTTGTTTACGGTTTGATTCAAATTTTATCCATTTTAATTGTTGATTCGAAATTATTTTATTTATTGATAAATTGTCTAACTCGAGTATCGGAGAGTCCCCAACAGGACACCCCCCTCTCGCTCCTTTCTACCTTTTTATTTTTTACAGGATCTCGTAGCGCACGACCTACAAATTTTGCTCTACCATTGTTAGTGCCCATCGACTTACGAAAATTCAACTGGGGATTTTTGGGCTCTTCAATAACTTATCAAGTACCAAATCTTTGGATACTTGAATCTTTTGGGGCTTGGGCTTTCTTGGAATTAGATTGGAATTGGGTTTGGTTGGGCTGATGGGCTTGGGATAATTTATGGATCTGGACCTTACAACAACTTTGTATCTTTAAAAATTATATGGTAGGTGGTATAATGTTATCCAATATAATATGTTCTTCACACTTACATTATTAAGATTGTAAGTTTTTATCTATGCCAGGTTCTTATTCTTAAACCTCGAATTAATTACAATAACTTTAAAAAAAATTCGATAATATACAGCTTCTATACTTTTGAGTCTCTCCTAAGATTTGTACAATAAAAAAGAATTTCAATATCTTTCCAAAAAAAAAAAAAAAAAAAAAACACAATTTCAATAGTTGTGCGTATTCATGTTATTTGTTGCTAATTCTTATACACTATACATACATAGCTGCTCCAGCTTTAATAGTTATATGCTTAATAGTAGAATATTAATAGTAGTTAACAAAGTTGAGATCTAGCCCCAGGGGCGTAGCTTTACTGGTAGACGGACGAGTTTGGGGTTTGGGCAAATGTCTCATAAGTCAGTGGTTCGAATCCTACCAATGGCACGCTTCAAAAAAAAAAAAATACCTGGTTTAGATAGGTGGATAGATAGATATTGTCAAAAAAAAAAAAAAAAGTTGAGACCTTAGAAAGAAATGTAAAATTAGAAATTTTTTATGGTCTTAATGTAAAAAAAATATTAATTTTAATGATTAAAATACTTTATTTATTTACTATATTTTTAAACTTGGTTTGTCTTCGAAAAGAAAAAAATATCAAGAATAGGTAAATAGATTTTGAACGCGCCTACATGCGTTCAGTGAGTGAGATTAATTTTCCCTTTTCTAGTCCACACGCCATCGTTTTTTCTCTAGTTTTGGCCAAAATGTTTGTGTTTTCAGCTCAACAAGTAACAGAGATGAACGAGGTCGTGAAAGAGAAGCCACCCGATCCCATATTTAATGCAAAAAGAGCTCGTGCTCAAGAAGATTTAGACAATAGCCTGTTGAGGAAATTAGGTGATAGTTTCAAATTGAAACTTTTAGGTTTGACGAACCCTAGTAGCTGGTCTAGTTTCAGAGCTAGGAAAGAGAAATTAAAAATTGTAGATGGAGATATTACGATTGTAGAGGGTCCTGATGGTCCTTCCAAGACACTCTCGTTAGACTTGAAAGTTCAGCTGTGTAAGGCTTGGTCGAATGCTCTGATTTTGAAGGTAATGGGAAGGCCCCATACTCTCAACTTCATGCTCCATACATTTCGCCAAAAATGGGCTCTTATTGGGCAGTGGTAGCTCACAGATTTAGAGGATGGATACTTTGTGGTGACATTTCAAATGCAGGCTGACCTTTATTTTGTTTTGACAGGTGGTCCATGGATTATTGCCAACCAGTACTTAGTAGTTCAGAAGTGGAGACCAAACTTTGTGCCTGGTGAAGAGGAAATTAGTCGAATGCCAATTTGGGTGAGATTGTCTAAACTACATATGGAGTGGATTGATGTGGACTTACTATGGAATATATGAGGTATGCTGGGTAACACCTACAAGGTCGATCCAATCACGAAATCTCAAGCTAGGGGGAGATTTGCGAGGATTTGTATTGATCTAGAAATCACGAAACCATTGAAAAGTTCTCTCAGTGTGGATGACAGAACTATAAAAGTTGAATATGAGAATGTGGGGCTTATTTGTTTTAAATGTGGAAGAATATGACATAGTAAGGAGTGTGCAAGGAAGGGGATGAGGAATAGAATAGGGCTATTGATATGCCAGATATTGGAGGAGAGGCTACTGTGAATAGGAAGGATTCATTTGGCCCTTGGATGCAAGTCTCGTATGGAAGGAATGGTAGAAACCAGTGTTCGAAAAAACGGTTTGGGCGGCCACCTAGACGTTGTGCGGCGGTCAACCGTCCCGAGTTGGCCAAAATCGTCGGTCAACGGTCAACGCTCAAAAATCGGCCGCCTAGTTTGGTTTAGACCAAAAATTGGCCGCCTAGACCCTTTAAAAAAAAAAAGATTTTAGGACAGTGCGTTTGCTTCTCACTTTGAAAGAAAAAACCCAAATCACATGTAAATCAAACCAAATCAAAGCCAAAAATACAGGAACATGCCAAAAAGGGGAGAGAGAGAGAGAGACGAGAGACGAGAGAAGAGAGGGAGGGGAGAGAGAATGCCCAAGACCATAAAGGGGGGAGAGAGACGGGAGAGAGACAGGAGAAGAGAGGGAGGGCGTGAGAGAGATGGAGATTGAGGATATGAAAGATGAAAGTTGAAAGATGTAAAGGATATGAGGGATAGAGAATGAGTGTTGTATTGTGTTCTATATTAATTATATTTTATATTATTTGTTTTATTATTTTATAGGTTAGTGAATGCTTTACTGCTGTACATATTTCATATTTGTTATATTATTTTATTTTTTACTGATGTTATCTTTACTAGGGTTTTGAAGAAGTGGGCTTTTTGGGGCCACTTTTTAGGAACTTGAAATGTGAAAGCTCAATAGGAGCCCAACATGAAGATGTATTGCTTCAAATGTTATGGACTTGAAATGGGAAAGCCCAATAGGAGCCCAACTCAATCCACATCAAAATCTGGACAAGGAAGACCAAACAAATAATATTTTCCTCACGTGTGGATTTGGTTTTATAAGAAGGGGAAGAAAAAAAAAAAAAAAACAAAATAAAAATTCCATGTAAAAAAAAAACCGGCCACCTAGAAATCCGCCTAGGCGCTAGGCAACTAGTGCCTAGCGTTTACTAGAACACTGGTAGAAACAATGTTGGCACCAGAAATTTTGGTAGAAGAAGTGGAAATGCAGGTAATTTGGGTGGAGTAGGCCCTGTACCTAAGATGAATGTTGTCAATAGAACTGATGAGGTAGGAAAAATAGCTGTAGTGAAGAAAGGCTCAAGCAAGAGTGTTTTTAACAGTAGTGGTCGATCAAACAGTATTGTGAATCAGGGGAGTAGGAAAATAGGGAGCTCTAGGTTTGAAATTTTGAGTGAAGATTTGGAAGAGAATGTTGGTGCTATCAAGGACCAACCTCGAGTTCACAAGCAGAAAAAGCTAGATTCGATCAAGGTGCTTTCTGATATCTCCAATAGAGGGAAGGCTAACAATGAGCAGTGGAGAAGTTGTTGGGGTTTTTGCCCTAAAACTTGTAATTTGTAAATGTGAATTGAAACATTAATAAAATAAGTAGTTTATTCATTCTACATACCTGTCTCATACATTTATATCATGTGTACTTAACATCTAAGAATGCCAAATGTAATCTCTAACTGAGTATATGAATGTCATATACAAAGGTATTCAGTTTGAGATGAGCAATCTAAAGAGTCCGTAGATAGCAAATAGAGTTGGGAACTTTATTTGTGGTTAATCTATAGCTGTGGTCCATTCCGTAATGTACAATGGTCTTAACCTAAATTATTCATATGGTTATATGAGAATGGAGACACCTTATATGATGTGATTATATAGGACTGGGCCATGATCTATATGAATCTCTCACCAAGATCCGTTACAAGATGAGATTCATATATATCAACAAATGATTGCTATATATGGGTGATCTTAATCCTGAGTGTCTTATCGACTCCTTTAGGTTAGATCGTGGTTTTTGATATACCATGGTTGAGATCGGAGTTGCATTCCGGGTCAATAACTTCGTATGTTAGAATCGCGGTTTGGCTTGTGGTTGGGAAGGTCTACACACAATAGTGGAATCCACTCATTCTTGCGAGAAGTAGATAGTAGTTCCCTTAAGGGTTGATTCGGGGCTTGAATAATATGAGCGCTCTCCTAATTTCGTAAGGAATGTAGGATTTATTGTTCATTAGAGAATCAATGGTACTTAATGGAAAGGCATAATTAGAGGGGTATAACGGACATTATGACCCAGCCTTAATTATGAACTGCTTGTGGAGAATTATACCATATGCAATAGCTATATCGATGGACAACTGTAATTTTGGTTTGTGTAATACATCTATAGTGGGGAGAGTGCAGCCTCGGGTTTTTAGTGGAATAACTCTAAGGTTAATAATCATGAAATATTAATTAAAGAGTTTAATTAATTATTTCTAAGTATTATTGGAGCTCAAAACTGTGGGTCAATTAGGTCCTCTTGCTAGCTCGATTGATTAAAGGTAACAAGGGTCACGGCTAATTAATTGGATTGTCCAATTAATTGTGTTACGAAAGTGACACGTATTTATTCAGGGATTAATTGAATAATGAGATTATTTAATTAATATATTAATTAAATAATTAGATAATTATTTAATTAATGAATTAATAATTATGAATTAATAATTAATTATTAAATGGAGGTTGCGGGTTCAAATCATAACCGAGACATAAAATAATTAGATTATTTTATTCTTAGTTAGGTATATTATTTAAGTTTAAGTCAACTAAGGTTTTGTGGGAGTTAGAATCCTACTCTACACATGACATTTAAATACCAATTATCTTTTGAATATATGGAGATATATTTGGAAAGAGATAATGATATAGTTTAAATAAATATATAGAGATATATTTAATAAATAACTAGATATATATTAAACTGATAAAAGGTATCAGTTAAAAAGAATATGATTTGAACCTAAACTAATTCACGTAAAAGAAAAGAGAAAAGAAACAAGACAGGGGTGTGCGGCCAACAAAGAAAAAAAAAGGTTCTTCACAAAGGGTGGCTGAAATCCTGATACAACAAAACAAGGGTTGTTTTTTGTGTTTCTTTCTTCTACCTCCATTCAGGTTCCTGAGTACCGTGACGCGTCCACATGCAATTGTCAGATCGCAGGACATAGTGATGAGGAAGATTTGGTGGTGACAAATTGGAATAAAACTTAAAGAAATGAAGGAGTTGGTCTACAAGGATATGCTCCAATTCTCTTTATATATTCTTATATATTGTATACGGTTTACAAGTTGCATAAAAAAAATTTTAAACCTATTTTCCGCTGCGCAACGTAAATCCAGGTTCCTACAATTGGTATCAGAGCCAATTATACAATATATAAGAATAAAAGTTTCTTTATCATAGTTTTATTCTTAAACTTGCATGTATGAATGTGTAGGCACTTTCTAATGGTTGTATGATATTTATATATATATATTTTTATATATAAACATGGTTGATCGTTAATTGTATAGTACGATAGGTTTAGTTAAATTCGTTTCGTGCTGTAATAATTAGTTATTAATTTTTCTTTTTTCGATGTAATCGTTCTATGTAAATCGATATCTTGTAATATCATTATGTAACCTTGTAAGAAGAAGAAGATTTGAGAACGAATTGCACACCAGTAGGCTGCCGCACAAGTTATTGCACAAGTCACTTACATATTACTGTATTTTTTTTATGCAACATGCTGTTGCAGAGTGCAAGTGTTGCACGTTTTAATAATAAAAAAAAAAAAAAAATAAATTAAAAGCAAAACACATGTGTGCAAAATTGGTGCAATGCATAGGGTTGCACATTTTCCCCCGGATCCACATTTCCCCAAATGTGCAACCCTGCCAGTGCACCATATGTTTATAAATTAATGGGATTAGTTTTAGGAGTAAAAACTTGGTAATTCTCATTAATCACTAATCTTTTTATTAAAGAGTTTAATTACTTAGATTAGTAGGATCCTTTATATATATTAGGATTAATTCGATTAATCCCCTAATAATAATTGGACCTAATAATGTGTTTAGTTTTAATAGTTAAAACTTGGTAAATACATTTTTAATAATTCTAGTCTTAGTAAATAGTTTACATAGATTAGAATTATCACTAATGAACTAGATTTTTAAGAGTTAAAAATCAAATTAGTTTATTAGTCATTGGAATAAGATTCTAATAATTTGTGATTAATGCACTTGACGCTTAGATTGAAATTAGCTGTTTAATCTAGTTTAATCTAGGTGCATTAATATTAATAGAAAACCCTTATTATATAATAGTGAGTGGGAGAGGGATATATGACATTATATCCCGCGGTCTCCATCATTAGTTCAACACCGTAAGATTTGAGTAGGGCCTCATGACGGCTTTGCTTTTGTCCTCCCTAAGGAGGGTTTCCATAAGAATCAATACCAAGATTGGCTTCCTAACAGATAGGATTTCTGAGGGGATTTCGGGATTGACCGACCTTAAGGTGGCAATTCTCGAGTTAAGTTCATGAGATCTGAAATGATGGGTTATGCTCACAAGGTTTTAATTAAATTGGTTAATTAAAAACCTGACTAAATAAACGATAGTTGAATGATATTGGAATAAGAGTTATTCTGGTATATCATTTGATTGAGAAGGTCTCGATCCAACATGCAAGAATTTGACCGACCCTAAGGCGGCACTTACTTATAGTATGTTGGATTGTCATGGCATAGAAACATTGTTTTCTTAGGGTTGTTCTTGTTCATTAAACATTTTCATGCATCATGTTTAATTTTATGCTGAACATTTGCACATGTTTTGAATGTATGACTGAATGAATTCTTAATTTATGTTTTTACAGCCATGCCATCTGCACTATTACAAATCATAGCCAATGACAAATTACCTGGTGATAACTACACTAAATGGAAACATAACATAAATGCAATCTTGGTCACCAAGGACCTAAAGTTTGTGCTTACGGAGGAATGTCCTCCAACGCCTACTGCCAATGCCGCATGAACTGTTCGTGAGGCATATGATAAATGAGTCTCATCAGATGAGAAAGCCCGAACATATCTGTTAGCAAGTATGACAGACATGCTTGTCACTAAGCACGAAGCAAATGTTACTGTATTTGAAATAATGGAGTCATTGCAAGCTATGTTCGGGCAGCCCTCTAAGCAAAAGCGGCACGAAGCTGTTCGTTCCGCAATGCTTGCTCGAATGAAAGAGGGCCCATCTGTTCGGGAACATGTCCTGAACATGATGTCCTATTTCAACACGGCAGAGATCAATGGCGAGGCCATTGATGAACCCAGTCAAGTGAGCATCATACTGTCGACTCTTCCAAAGAGTTTCGATCAGTTTAAGAGTAACTATGGGATGAACAAGCTTAGGTTCATTCTCACCAAATTGCTCATTGAGCTCACTACTTTTGAGTCCTTGACTAAGGATAACAAAAGTAAGACCGGTGAGGCAAATGTTGTCGAACCATCTTCCTCTAGTAATAAGAAGAGGAAGAGATCTGCTGGGAAAGCTAAGAGTAAGCCCAAGCCTAAGAAAGCCCAAGGCAAGAAAAAAGGCACCTCCATCGACCAAGGCAAAGGAAAGTGTTTCCTTTGCAACAAGGTTGGACACTGGAAGAGGAATTGTCCTTAGTATCTAAATGAGGTAGCCAAGAAGAAGAATGCGAAAGATAAATATGATTTACTTGTTCTTGAATCATGTATAGTGAAAGATGATTCTTCACCCTGGATAATTGATTCGAGGGCCACTAACCATGTTTGTTCTTCTATGTAGTGGATTGATTCTTGGACACAGCTTAAGGAGGGAGCCTTCTCTATGCATGTTAGGTCAGGGGATGTCGTGTCAACCCGAGCAGTGGATGTAGTTAGACTACATTTTGGAAGTTGTTTCATTATTTTGGATAATGTATTTTTTATTCCTGGATTTACTCGAAATTTGATTTCAGTTTCAAAGTTGTTGGAACAATTATATTCTATTTCTTTTAATAATAAGTCTGTTATTATTGCAAAGAATGGTTTGAATATATGTTCAGGATTAAACGAAAACAACTTGTATGTTTTAAGGCCGTAATACATACTACACTGCTCAATGCTGAATTGTTTAAAGTTGAAAAACCTAAAACAAAACGACAAAAGATTTCTCCAGAAAACGAAACGTATCTATGGCATCTAAGACTTGGCCATATCAACCTTGACCGGATAGAAAAACTAGTGAAAAGCGGACCTTTAAGTGAGTTAAAGGTTGGCACCTTACCTGTCTGCGAATCCTGTTTAGAAGGTAAAATGACCAAGAGACCTTTTACTGGAAAAGAGCTTAGAGCTAAATAACCACTAGAGCTTATACATTCAGACGTCTGTGGACCAATGAATGTTAAAGCAAGGGGTGGTTATGAGTATTATGTCACCTTTATAGATGACCACTCGAGATACGGATATGTATACCTAATGCAATGAAGGTCGGAAACTTTTGAAAAGTTTAAAGAATTCTGAGCTGAAGTTGAGAACCAGTTAGGAAAGACTATCAAGTCTTTACTATCAAATCGTAGATGTGAGTATCTTGACCAAGAGTTTGAAGACTTTATGGTCGAGTATGGGATAGTGTCTTAACTCACAGCTCCTGGTTCACCATAACATAATGGTGTCGAGAATAGGAGAAATAGAACCCTAATCGAAATGGTGAGATCTATGATTAGTTTATCATCATTACCAAATTCCTTTTAGGGATATGCATTACAAATTGCGGCTTACATTTTGAATGTAGTCCCATCCAAATCTGTTCCTAAGACTCCCTTAGAGTTGTGGAATGGTCGTAAAGCTAGTTTGCGATATTTCTGCATATGGAGGTGTCCAGCACATGTGCTGAAGAACAGAAGTGGAAAGCTAGACCCTAAGTCTGTGGTCTGCTTGTTTGTAGGATATTCTAAGGAGACCAGAGGTGGATACTTCTATAGTCCTGAAGAGAACAAAGTATTTGTATAGACAAATGCAACGTTTCTTGAGGATAACTATATTTGTGATCATAAACCTCATAACAAGATTGTAATAAATGAAATGGAGCCTGGTACGACTAGTGCTCAGTCAACAAGAGTTGTTGATCCATTGACATCTGATAGTCAGATGATTCCTAGTTAGGATACATTACCACCTAGACACAGTAGGAAGGTTGTGAGACAAGTTAAACGCTATTTAGGTATATGTGAGGTACGAGATGTCATCTCTACTGATAGTATGGATGATTCATTGACATTTAAGAATCCAATGGAAGATCCTGACAAAGAGGAATGGCTTAAAGTCATGAATCTCAAGATGGAGTCCATGTACTCTAACTCAGTCTGGGAACTTGTAGACTTACCGGATGGGGTAAAACCTATAGGGTGTAAGTGGATCTACAAGATAAAGAGAGGAGTAGACAGGAAGGTAGAGACCTTCAAGGCAAGGCTAGTGGCCAAAGGTTATACCCAGAAAGAGGGGGTCGATTATGAAGAGACCTTCTCACCAGCAGCCATGTTTAAGTCTATTCGGATTCTCTTATCCATTGCTGCCTATTTCGATTACGAAATTTGGCAAATGGACGTCAAGACTGCATTCTTGAATGGCAATCTTTATGAGAGCATCTACA
Organism: Acer yangbiense; assembly: GCA_008009225.1. Taxonomy (NCBI): domain Eukaryota; kingdom Viridiplantae; phylum Streptophyta; class Magnoliopsida; order Sapindales; family Sapindaceae; genus Acer; species Acer yangbiense. The sequence continues at coordinate 16,672,684 of CM017764.1, forward strand.
TGATACAACCATAGGGATTCGTGTCTCCAGATCAAGAGCAAAAGGTTTGTAAGTTGCAAAGGTCCATTTATGAACTTAAGCAAGCATCTAGATCTTGGAACATAAGGTTTGATGATGTGATCAAAACCTATGGCTTCGAGCAAAACGTTGATGAGCCTTGTGTCTACAAGCGCATCATTGACAAGAAGGTAGTTTTCTTAGTTCTTTACGTAAATGATATCCTACTCATTGGGAATGGTGTAGGGGTATTATTGGAAGTAAAAGGGCTGACTGGCTAGCCAATTCCAAATGAAAGATTTGGGAGAGTGTGTATCTCTTTCTTTCATAGTGAATTGCTTTGCCGGTGGTTGTGGTATCAACCCGTGGATGTTTCCTTTTTGAGTTTTTGCCACGTAAAAACTATTGTGTCTAGTTTCATTTTTATGTTTCTTTATCTTCCATATTTTTGTATTGATTGCATCACTTGTATATTGAATTTCACATGTATTGGTTAAATCAATTCAATTGTTAAGATTCATCAAGTGTGCTTTTAATTGTTGTATTCCGCAAAATCGAATTTGGAAGAATTTGGGCCTATACATATTCACACCCCACCCCCCCTCCTCCTCTAGGTATATATTACACTATATTGCTTAAGGGAATTTCACAATCTTATAAGTATTTCTCATCTTAGTGATAAGGGACTCACACATTCACACATTCACACATTCAAGCAATAAGAGAAAATATTTCATCACTTTTCAAAGTCCAAGAGAGAATCATAGATTTTCATTAATCTCTCAAAAATATTCTCACATTGCTAATGAATCAAGCATATAAGCAAAATATGTATGTGTTTGAATGCTTCTCACATATATAAAAGGAGTAATTGTGATATCAACATGCAAACTTTATCCACACTTATCCATCTAAAGCATTTCCAATCTCGGTCAAACCGATATTCATCCGGGTTTTCGCTTTAAAAAGAAAAGACTTCAACATGTGAGCGTGTGTGTGCATGTGGCTCGTTTACCCGGTTCTATTTGCTAACCCGAGCTTTTCACAATTCTTAACTACACACCATTAAGCCTTTTATTTTTCATTTCTTTTAGGCTTAGAATCAAAGAATTTTTTTTTTTAATGATTCTTTTCAACACTTCTTTGATTTTTCTAACATAAACATATACACCTCATGTCGGCTTTCACTCATCACAATAGCATAGCCCTTTCTTACATTAGGCGGCAGCACAACCAAGGTGTGTAGCCCTTTTCATAAGGGTGCTCTCGTTGAATTCTTTGTAGTGCCGAAGCAAAATGGATACATATCAAAGGTCATCTATCATGTACTAAGCAATAGGCTTTTAGATGCATCCATAATCTACACATTTTCAACCACAAATACTCAAAACTAAAACATATAAGAGAAGTATTAGTGCACTTTTCAAAAATAGGATTTTCAAGCTCAAGTGCATGATCTAGAAACAATAATAGTTATTTATTTAAGATTATTACTTCTCAAGTGAGTAGCTCTCAAAGATATTGATATTTAAATAAAGTTCACAAAGACATTAATCAACACAAATCATGTCAATGGACATTCTAAGAGTTTTAAATCTCTCTTTGTCCAAGGACTTTGTGAACAAGATCGCAAGTTGATTTTTAGTAGGCATATGCTCTAAAGTAACAATAGAATATTCAACAAGTTCTCTAAAGAAATGATACCTAATATCTATGTGCAATGATATCATGCATACACAGAGTTGAAAAGATGAAATAGAAAGCACGCTTTGAGAGTAGAGAAATACCTTAGCAAGCTTTTTCACCAATGAAAGTCTCTGCTCTTTTTATGAGCTTTCTTGGCTTGTTTGTCCTCGTGACAACAAGTTGTTGATGTGTCATCTCAAGAAAATAAAGACCAAACACTTTCAACTCAAACAAACACATAAAAATGACTTTCTCTAAAAGTCTTAAAAAAAATTTCACCAAATAGATTTCAAAATTCAACTTCTTTAAAGTTAATCAACAAATTTTGACTATCATAATGAGTATGAGAATATTAAGTTCATGAATTGATTAGAGACACCAAGTTTGAATACTAGACCCAGCACATTACAAATAGCTTAGACAAGTATCAAACTTAGAACTCTTATCAAACAAGAACAAAAATATTCTCATATGTGCTACTCAATCAAGTATGAGAGCACTCACCTTTGACCATATTGGTCTTAGGTGAACCAACACAAACAACATCATGATCATTACGCATGGCAATATGAAATCTAGAAGATAAATCATCAACTATCTTGTTTCATTAAAATATCACTCATATTAAACTCATCATTGTTGCCACGCACAAATATTTCATCAAGACTTTTCAAATGATCATGGTTAACACTCTTCTTAACTAACTGCTTCTCAACATTTTTCTTAACATGATAATCATTAACATGCATGTCATTCTTTTCAATCCAAATCTTCGTAGTAGGTTTCTTCACATGAATATGATCAATATACACATTTCTCAAAGCATCAATGCTATTATCATGTTTAGAAACTTCAAAGAAGATTTATCAATTTCACAAATATGCACATTATTCCTCTTAACCCAAACTTTCCTTGTTGATTTCTTTTTATTAACATGTTCATCATGCATAGTGTTAGGTTTTTGGTTTGTCTTGGCATGTATTCCATATCAAAACAATGTTGTCTTGTAATGTTTAGTGGTCTAAGATTTGAAGATTCAAGACGTCAAAGAAAGACCTGGCCACAACTCATGCAAGATGCCGGCTTCAAAGAGAAATGTGCTTCATCGGTCTACAAATGTATATAAGACCTCATTTCTCATACAAAGGCTAGGCACACACACACACACATGACATTCATATGTGTTCTTGCATGATTGAACAACATTTATATATCACTTTCACACACTTAGTAATGTATGCTCATGCATTAGATTCAAATTGACAAACATTGTAATTTGCATGTTCTAGGACTATGTCTAGGAAATTGCATACGTGTGTGATTTTGTGCTTATATGTTTTTGATTTTTATATTTTGGACTTGAACATGATCTCTTACGATTCCTTATTGAGTCCTGATTATTTCGGTTACTCATTCATTAGGTTTCGAGTCCAAACGATGTAGCTACGCTACTTTTCATTCTCATTCATTGAGTTGTTTTTGTCGTCATATTCCGAGATGATTTCTCAACCTTTTGTCAAAGTTTTGTAGTCTTCATTGTGTGTGAGGGAGTCATGATTTGTAATCCGAAGACAGATTTGAAATCAGAGTTCGGAGGCCCGAATACGGCCGAAGAACGCTAGCGGTGCGCGGGAGAAGCAAGCGAGGCCAAGTGGCCAAGCTTGGCCACCCCGTGTGGAGGCCGTGGGCCACACGGCCAAGGCAGGCCTCTGCCCCCGTGTGGAACACACGCCCCACATGGCCAGGGGGTGATATGGCACCCTCTGGTTGGCCGGTTTGCTCCCTTCTCTCTCTTCTTTTTAAACTCTCTCATTCCCTCCAATTCATTTTTCAAGAAGAAAAGTTGAAATCCCGTCAGATTTTTCTCTCCAATTTGTCTCATCTTCCAAACACCATAACTTTCTCATATGAAGTCAGAATTGAGTGATTCAAGTTGGAGATTGTTTGTAATCAAGTTCTCTACCTTTTCCAAGTGGTTTGGAAGCTGTTTGATCTACTTTCTAGTGGTTGTACATAGAAAACCGAACCAGCTCGAGAATCCAAGGTAGTGTTCATATCTTTGAGATTTCTTCTTTTATAACCTTCAATTTACTTGGGGTTTCTTCTTCTATATGTATGTGTATGTATGGTGAATGCTATTGAGAAAGATGACTTCATAATCAATCTTAATCAAAAGTCTAATTAGAGACATATGTGAACTAGTTTCTTAGATTCTAGGTTTTTCACATGTTTGAGAGTTGTATTGTGATTAGATTGATATCTAGGATTATTTGTGACTTGATTGAATCATTTTATGATTAATAATCCTTGAAATGTGTTTTGATCCTTTGATTGATAAAATCTAGGATTAATGCTCTTGTATGTGTATTTAGAGACAAATAGGATTTTAATTGATTATTCAATATATCCTTGCTCTAATTGTTGGCTAGAATATTCATTGAACACTTTTAGTGATTCTAGCATTTTTGTGTATATTGATAACATCTTGAATTTGTGCTTCATGTATATGAATTGTTCAAGTGTTATTTGTGTGAATGAAACTATGAGTTTTATGTGTTAGGTGTTTTCACATACTCTAGGTTTTTTATTCAAGTATTGCATCTAGACTTTTAATACTTGTATTATCACATGTTTAGGTCTAGTTGTTCCATGGAATGTATTGATCACATGTTCTATGTTGAACTGATTGTTTGCATCATTTGCATTCACATGATCACACTAGGAATTCCTTGTAAAAGGCATGAAGTCTTGACTAGGACGAGGAGTCCAGATAGTCAAGCAAGGAAGTCTTGGTTAGGACGTGAGGTCCGGATAACCGAGCAAGAAGTCATGGCTAGAGTCAGGAGGACTTAGATAGTCATGCATGAGAGGCTCCCTAGAAGCATGAGTGCCTGGGATAGGGAGTTGGCTTGTATGTTGGTAGGCCTAGGCGTATGGATAGACATAGACTCCAAAAGAGTGGGGTACACGGGATGTGTATGCACTCTTGAGGAATTTCTAATCTTCCATCGATGTTGGTTTTGTATGTTGTCCAATATATGGTGGCTTCGCATCATTGAGGGATTTTGTACTTTCCAATAGGGTTGGGTAGACATAGACTCCACTAGGTAGGTAAGCTAAAGATTGGTCACTTTGTGGAATTTCTAATTTACCATCCAATATGTATATTACCCCATGGTTGTAGTTCAACCCGTGGATATTTCCTCCTTGGAGGTTTTACCACGTTAAAAAATCTTTTGTGTTAATTCTTCCTATCTCTATCTTCTATATTTGTATACGTGTATATTGTTATCTTGTTGCATATTATTCACTTGTGATGTATATTGAAACAAGATTTTGTAAAGTGTGATTTGTGAACTTATTCATTTGATCTTATTTGTAAATATAATTCTTTTGTATATTATATTTTTTGTGTATAGTGTTATTTGGTTATACTTGTAATACATTGAACAAATATTGAAATACAAGTATTCTTTGATGTTGAGTTTATGTGTTCTTATATCTCATACAACTAATTGATATTCATAGACTATGCTTATATGATCATATGCTTATCTTGTCTATGTATGGATTTATGGTTTACGTGTTGTATGTAAGGCTACCTTGAGGGAAAAACGAAAGTTTGTTCAAGGGATTGAAAAAGGTGTAAAAACCTATTCACCCCCCCCTCTCTAGGTATGCTTTAAGCTATTTAACCTTGTTTGTATACTTTCACATAGTCTCTAATGCCCTAACATGTTTAGAAACAACCAAAAGAAGTCTTTTCATCTCCCTAGCATGCATCTCATTCCCTAGTTCGCATTGTCTAATATACTTGTAGCATTTAGGTTTGATATGCCCTACAACATTGTAAAAATGACAAACCGGGATAAACTTAGAGATGTTATGTCTAGCTCTAGACTTAAACTCATGCTTAGGAGAATGATTAGGTAACTTTTTCACATTTTTATCATGTTCCACATTTCATAGTTTGCATTGCCTAACCTATTCATAACACTTAGGCCTAATGTGACCAACCACATTACAATAATGACAAACCGAAATGAATTTAGAAAAGTTACCTTTTGGTTGAGAAGATGGTTGAGAAGTTCCATTGCTCTTCTTGTCTTTGTCGTTGATGTTGGAAGGAATAGTAATTGAGTCTTTCTTCTTCTTGGACTTTCTTGACTTGTTCTTGGTTGTAGGAGTCTTCTTCACCTCTTCTACAAAACCCAACCACTCATATCTCTATGATGCTTTCCAAGTTTTATGACTTCATCAAGCTTAATGGCTCCAATTTTCATGCCATTAATAGACTCTTTGAGCACTTTGACTTCATCTTCAAGCTCACATTCCTTTATCTTCAAGATAGTCAAAGTGTTCTCTTTTTGCTTAATCTCTCCTTCCATGGCAAACAACTTCATAGTAAAGTCTTCTTTTAGATCATTTAGCTCTTAAGCACTTTCCTCCACCTTTGAGACATACTTTTCAATGGTTTTTTCATGCTCCTTGATGACTTCACTTTGCTTGCTCATCTTCTCCAAAGACATCTTCTTTTCATTGACAAGAGCTTTAAAGATCACCACTAAATTGGCATTAATCAACTTCAACTTGTTGTTCTCTTCATTCTTTTGTTGAAGGATCTTGTCATTAAAGCTTATATAATCTTGATTTGAGGAGGCTTCGAACTCTTCTTGATTGGAGGAGATTTCACTATCTTCACTACTTGAAGAGTTATCACTTTCCTAATTACTTGAGGAGTCTTCACTACTATCCTAAAATCTTCCTTCATATATAGCCGGGTGAGCAATATAATTACTAGTATATTCTCGTTCATCCGAGGACTCCTCTTCCTCTTCTTTATCACTCACACTCACACCACTCCAAGAAATTGCCATTGCTAAGCCTTTCTTAGACTCTCTCTTCTCATTAGCACGCTTGGTAGAGATAAATCCAATCCCTTTGCATTCATGGCATCGAATTAACTTCTTCATAGATTCATCCTTGCAATCTACCACTTCTTTTGGAGTGATCTTCTTCTTGACTTCCTCTCTCTTAGAACATATGTTCATTAGAAATTTCTTGAAAGTTCTCACCATACTAGCCACATCATCTTCACTCTCCTCATTTGGTTACTTTGAGTGCTATTCCCTTACCCTCAATCTTTGGCTTGAACCCAAGCTCATAAGTTTGTAGAGACCCAAGAAGCTCATCAACCCTCATAAGATTAACATTCTTGCTTTCTTTAATTGCGGTCACCTTTGCATTAAATCTCTTAGGCAAGGATCTCAAGATCTTCCAATTAATTCTCTCTTGCAGATATAGCTCTCCTAAATTTGACTTTGGTTGGTGATATTCAAGAGTCTAGTTTGGAAGTCTACTAACTTCTCATCCTTATTCATAACAAGACTTTCAAATTGAGAAGTAAGCATTTGTACTTGATCGGTAAGGATTCCCATTAATAGATTGGCTTATTTCGTGGTCAAACCACATGTTGGGGTTTGGTTGTAAGGGTAGTCTAGGTGTTTGTTGAAGATCAAGACCCTTTCCAAGACCTCAAGAGGACAAGCACCAAAGGTATATATCTAGTGCTTACATTGGCTTGAAGAGATATAGTTGCACACACACACAACATGCATAACTCTTATTCTTGAATGTTGTGTTTATATTTTGTGTGCATTGTGCTTTATTGTTTATTCAATGTCTCTTCTTGCATAAGATTGTTTGCATCTTTTTATATGAAATGCCATGACATGATAGGCATTAGGATGCATTCAATACCCACACTTGCACTTCATGTATGTTAGCTTTTAGTGTGGAGTAATTCGTTTCCCTAAGGATGTTCGGAAACGTCCGCGCGTGCACGGTAATGTGCTTTGTTTTGCGCGATGATCACCGGTGGAGATGCCTTTGGCTTCTCCTTGGTTTCACCATTTTTGGTGAATCGGCGGTTACGTTCGGCGGCCTGGCCGCCGTTAGAAACCGCCGAATCAGACCTGATTGAAATATATCTCTCGGGTCCAAAATGGCGGTTGGGATCGGCGGTTTCCAAACCGCCGAATAAAGTCGCCGAAGTTCCCCTGTTCCACTCGGGAGCCATTCGGCGGTTCAGTTCGGCGGCCAGGCCACCGAATGAAACCGCCGATCGGTGCGTTTCAAGGGCAAAATTGTATTTTCACCTGCCCTGTTTTTGGTCTCTATAAATACATCCTTATCTCTGGTTCAGAACACAAGTCTTTAATGATAAGAACCCTAGAGAGATATTTAGAGAGACTTGAGAGAGAAAGCTTAAAGATCATATCTTTATCTCTCTAAACCCACTCCCACATGCATAAATCTTCATCTAAGCATCATCTAGGATCATCTAGCATATGCTAATGCATGGGACTTCTTCAACACACATGGTATGATTTGTTGAACACTTTTATCTTACATAATTAGTGTTTCTACTTATCAATTTTATCTCATATTTTACTTATATGTGTTTAGATTAATTTCTACATATAAGATTGAGATTATGTGTTGATTGGGTTTTTATTTGTTAGCTAGGCTTTAATGTTCATATGCCATCTAGCTAATTGATCTCATTTATTGATTGAGATTATTTTTCATAGCTTATTTGATTAGGTCATTATTGCCTAAAAGCTATGCCATGAACATTCTTGTGTGATGTATTGATAACTAGGTTGATAGATTGTTTTTTTAATCAACTAGTTAATCCTTTGAATGTTTGTGGGTTTTATATGATAGCTTTGTATCTAGGATTGGTGATCCTTTACTTAGCTAAAGTTATATGCCATGTCATATAGCTATATGTGATATCTAGGATTGATTATATTGTCATCTTATAATCCTAGGTAAGCATTTAGAGTACCCTAGCTCTTATTGCATTAATTGAATATTCATACATATTCACATAGGGTTGTGCATCTCTTTTGAGAGATTGAAGTCTTGGGGCTAAGTGTGCTTAGGCCTCAAGCAAATTGGACTAGAGCCGCTATAAAAGGCCCGCGTGGTAGATTAGAGGGTGCTCACGCCAAGAGTAGTGTATCAGGGGATATCACTAGGGATTGAACCAAGAGTGGCGATTGGTAGTGTCCATAGCCTGAGGTTATCTAGGGTGAGTGTCCGAGAATCACTTGAGGGTGTAACCGTCTTTTCATATAGTGGATTTCGAGGTCCGAGTGTGGCGCACTTAACAGCCCGTGGTTTTTCCCAGTGGTTGGGTTTTCCACGTATACATCAAGTGTCATTTACTATTTCCGCATCTTATTACACTTGTATGTTTTGTTGACTTGCTAGGGGTATTTTCGTAAAATTGACATGCATGCGAAAATTGGGTAATAATTAGATAAAATCTATTCACCCCCCCTCTAGCTTTATATTGATGAACACACCTCGAGTATTTGAGAACTTTCATGATCGAACCAAAATTGGTATGATTTTGGCCCTCACTTCCTTCTCTTTTTGCTTAATTCTCAGGCATTATCCCGTGATTTAATGGTGTAAATTAAGTGTTTTCAGGTATTTATAAAGTTTAGGGGCATTGGAGTAATATTGGAGAATTAAGGGCAACTATGTAATTATTGAAGGGAAGATTGAAGTCATTGCAATTTTGGAAGAATGAAGGGACTAAAACGTAATTCGCCAGCAGCCCACGCAATTAACTTCTTAAACGGTGCGTTTTGCATAAGTGGGTAGGCCAAACAACAAGCCCAAAGCAGTAGGCCTAACTCACGTCAGCCCATACCCACAAGTGATGCGGTGCATTTTTTAGGCAGGCTTGGGCCTCTAAATGCACCCCAGCCTGCTTCTAAACGCCCCCCAGTGAAGACAAAAAGAGAAGAGGCTGTTTGCACCTTAGCCCATTGCTGAGTGCACCCCATATTGTTGCATATATAATTTCGCCAAACAGCCACGTCATCAAAGGAATCAATAAATGTTGAAGAACAGGTTGCCCCGTCACTCATCAACCAGGTCAAAGGAGAAAATGTGGACCAGTCAGTATGTAAAACGTCAAAGTCAATAAAGTCAAAGGTGTGGTCGCCATAGCTAAATATGTACTCGCCAAAGATAGAAACATGGTCGCCGAAGGGTAATACCCAGGAGGAGAGATATTCGCCGCATCAGCGTACTAGGTACAAACCGACTCGGCAGAAACACGAAAATAAACCCTAAACTCCCAGAAGACTCACGATAACCAGGAGTCATAGGAAAGGGCAGAGAGAACAAATCCTAATCCAATACAACATGGGACTTCCAATGCAAATCCAAGAGGAAGTCCTACTACCAACACGACAAGGATCGAGGGAAAAACCCTAATTAACATGTATAAATATAACCATCTATCCCATAAGGAAGGGGTTCGAAAACCTAAAGAGAGAAAAACAATAATTCGAGAGATTTGAGTGTGTAACCGAAATAAAGGAACTATAGTGATATTTTCTTGTCCTCCGGGACGCCGTGGTTTTTTCCCATTCAAGGGTTTTCCACGTAAATTGGTCTCTTGCATGCATTGATTTTCTTTCTTAATTGACGATTGTTTTGATTTAATTGTTGGTCGCGTGGTAATCCAAATTTCACCGTCAACAATTGGCGCTAGAAGGAGGGGGTGATTGAACAGAAACTTCGAAGAACCCTTGCGACTTGAAAACATGAACAGCGACAAGAATGGCAACTCCAGCGGAGATCAGATTGTTGAGGCAACTGCACCAACAGGCGATGGGGCGACGACAATCGGGGAACAATCGGCGGCAACACCAAGAGCTAGGGCAACCGACCCAGGAACTCTGCAGCACTTCCAAACTGCGTTGATGAATTTGATCAACGAGGCTAACAAAATAGGACTCTCACTTCCTATAGGCCCGGGAATCTCCTCTCCCTACGAATTAGCCACACCTGAAATCCAGCCGCTCGGGAGATTACGGTCAGAAATCCACATTGCAACCCCTGATGCTCAAGTGAGGCAGACCCTCGAAGAAACTCCGCAGGATCACCTAGAAGGTTTCGAGGAAAGAAGATATGGAAAGAGAAAATGTGTGGCGAATGACGAAACCCCAGAGATGCAAGATCATGGACAGATACATGGGACAAATTCCAATGACACACACCAAAGGAGACGGTGGAGACACCGCTCAATCTCATCTGAAGACAGAAGTCCCCGACAAAGAAGAGAATTACCATCCAAAAGGGTACGGCAAAGAAGGTCTGAGAGCGCGGAAGATCAGATTGGTAGGAATTCGAATGATAAGGATAACTATGGGAGAATGACAATCAAGAGTAGACTCGATCCAACCGGAGAACCAACTGGCCATCGAGATATCATTTTGCAAGAGCTGTCGAGAAAGGTTTCAGCAATGGCATGGAGATATGGTCGCAACGTGTCTTCAGATGATGAGTCAGAGAGTCCATTCGTCGATCACATTGCTCGCACCCAGTTCCCAGATAGATTCAGAATGCCAACCATTGAACAGTATAAGGAAAGCAGAGATCCGAAGGAGCATGTTCGCCGATTCTGCAATATTATGGCCCAGTATTCATCCAATGACGGACTGCTATGCCTTACCTTCCCACAAACATTCGGCGACCTCGCCTCCAGGTGGTTTGGAAGACTTCCACCCGGAAGTGTAAGCAATTTCTCAAACCTCAGCAAAGCGTTCATAAGACAATTCATGAGGAGCGTGCAGAGAAGGAAGTCACTCGCCCATCTATCAAATCTAAAGCAGGAGCGCAATGAGTCGATCAAGAAGTATCTAGCAAGATTCGGGAAGGAGGTTGCCCAAATTGAGGACACTAGTGATGTAGCTGTTATCGCCACTTTCACCAATGGGTTGCAAAGTGGGCGACTATCCTTTGATCTGCGAAGGGATATGCCAAAAATTTATGAGGAGATGATGGAAATAGCTGGCGATTATGCATTGGCAGAAGAAAAAGAAGTAGCACAAGGGGGTAGCTACGTACATGGCCACAAGCCTGACTCAAAATCAGAGCATAAGGATAACAAGAAGACGCAGTCGCGTGATCGCCAGAGAGACGAAAAGGGCCAAAAGAGACATCCAAGGGAAAACAAGGGAAATAACCGAGCCAGTAGGTTTAAAGGAAGGTACAACCATTACACCCCCTTAGTTGGCGATCAAGAGGAAATACTTTCTGTGGTAGAAGACAAAGGACTTGCCAAATACCCTCGGCAACAATCAGCTAATGCCAGGAGAGATACAACCAAATACTGCCGATTTCATAAAGATCATGGGCATGAAACTTCAAAGTGTTTCCAGTTGCATGATCATATTGAGAGCTTGATCAGAGATGGGCACCTAAAAGATTTTACTTTGAAAGGTGACAAGCAAGGTGGTCGTCAAGACAACCGCCAAGGGAACAGGCAGGAAAGGAGGAGTCCGAAGAGAAACAGCCCTAACGCCACTATAAACACCATCTTTGGCGGGCCCCAAAGTGATAGGGTCATGATTTCTGAATAAAACAAAAATTATAGGGATGAGTTTAAATAAAAATCTGACCCCCTTCTGGCACCTTTTCCATCCATTTTGACTGTTGACCGTTACTTTTAAATTTACAATAAATAAAAAGCAATTATGGATCTTTGATCTCATGGACGGTAGAATATTTTTTATTTAAATAATAATAATAATAATAATAATAATAATAATAATAATAATAATAATAATAATAATAAAATCTTTACTTAATCATAAAATTCAATGGTCAACATCACAACATCTTCTTTCAAAATCTTCATGATCATCAAACCCTAGCCACCCAAACCCCCCCGCCGCCGCCGCCGCTCATCCAACCACCGCCGCATCCACCCATAAATGTTACGCGATTTCTCCTTTGGGAGTTCGAAAATCACCATTTACTAGTTAGACTAGGTCCCACGATGGGTTTGTTTGGGATCTAATTGTTAACATAACAACCAGCGTTTTCTAGTGACCACCAGATCAACATTTTTTGTTTTGTTTTGTTTTTATTATTATATTAAAAAGAGATCTCCACCATCCATATCAAAGATGGACGGTGGATTTTAGCCTTGCAATTTCACTTACAAAAACTCTTGGGAGGATAAGCCAAAACCCTGTCCTCATCAATAAAAGAAAATAATAATATCCCAAAATTACATTGAGTTAAATAAATAACTCAAGTGTTACGCCTCCTTTGGGAGAAGATATCGACCCTCAATTTTCTCTCACGAAAATCCCTCCTTGGGGAGTAGATCTCATTTGAGTCCATTGTCTAGTCTATCCTTGTAAGGAAGTATTTTGCTAAATTCCATTCATGGATGCCCCTTGGGGGGATTACCAATAAATAATAAAGCTCAACCAACCTTGGAGGCCATAGGTGTTACAAAACACCTTCTCCCACTCAATTATTTAAGGCGTGTGATTAAATCCCATAGAATGATTTACCAAGTTATCTAGATGCCAATTTAGATACCTAAATCATTCAATGCATGTTCATACCAAAAGAGATATATGAGTGGCACTCCTATTCTATATGTCATGTTATCATACAATAACAAATATTGTAATATTTATGCAAAAAATAAATAGCATCAATTTTGGTTCATCCTAGAAAAGCAAGTAAATTACAATTGCTTAGGAATACAATATCTTCAAGTGGCCATCAACCATACACTCATCCCTCGGCTGCCCCCCATAGGCGTGCACACCCCACAACCCCACAAAGGGGCTGCCGTGCGCAGCCCATGAGAGTATATAGGGCTGCCGTGCGCAGCCCACCATGATTTGGGCTTGCCATGCGCAGCCTAATCCGGTGCGCACGGTGCTCATTCTTGGTTCCGATTGCTTCATTTTCTTCATGTCTTCGAATCTTCAATACCCGAATACATTATAGCAGTATATAAACTAATATAATACTGCAGTTTTTTTTTTTTTTTTTTTTAATCACTGCAGTATTTTTTACAATAAAAAACTGCACCTAAATTTAATACAATAAAAAAAAACTGCACATAATATTAATACACTAAAATAAAAAAAATAGCAACTACCAAGAAGGAATTATGGCGATGATAGACCACCCTTCTTGTTACAAACCCGAAACAAAAAATATATTGAAATTCTAGGACCAAAATCGAGCAACAACAATCCACATATAAAATAATAACATATATAAATCCACATATTCACATGTAATTATATATGCGAATACCTAGAGCGCCATCTCTTTCTAAACATGCATAATAACAATAAAAAGAAATAGATTCACGTATATATACGTTAATTAATTAAAAGGGTACAACCAGGCTCTGATACCAATTGTAGGGAAAAATCGTAGTACACGCAACGGAAGCGAGACTAAAAATAGTTTTAGTATGTTTTAAAATTTTTCCTTCTTATGAACCTTAACCCTTTAAATTAATTAACCATATATAAAGTAACAAAAAGTAGAATACCTTTTGTCGCATGATCCGATTGACTTACGTCGATGGTAATCCGCAAGATCTTCAATCCTAGCACGAACGTGAATCACCTAGGAGCGTGGTCTCCCTTTTCTTTGAATTGCGTACCTGAGAATGGACAAACAAACTTTCTTTTTCTTTTGTTAGTCACAAAACAATCAAAAGACCACAAAGATTATTCCGGTCACTTTTGAGTTCTCAATCTAATGATCGAAACTAGCGTGAACCTAATTTGATGTTGTACACACAAGCTTGTTGATGAACAAGCAATTAGTGTACCATCAAAAGAATAATCTCTTCTCTCTTTTATGTCTTGGTAGAATAATCAAACACTTTTCTATGAGTTGAGAAGAAGAAGAAAATTGATTCAGTGAACCAGCTAGGTGGCCGAATTCTATAGCATATATTATATAGGTGGCCGAAATTTCTTCTCTTCTTCCTTTAGGGTTGGCCGAATCCTACTTGTAATACAATTAGGGTTCGCCGAAAATCCTCTTCCAAAAAGGATTTGTGCTTTGCCCTAATTTCCATCAACTTTAGAATCCTAACCCTAATTTAACTCATAAGTATTTTATTCTTTTATTGACTTAATAAAAAAGACTTCTTATTTGATTAAATAAATAAACTTAATTATCTATTTTCTTACCAAACAAATCTTTTACTTTTAGTATACATATAGTATAACTCTAGGAAACATATTTCCTAATCAGAAAAAGATTTTGTTTCTTAATTAAATAATTAATTCTCATTTAATCAAACAATAAAATAAAATAATATTTTTGACTATATACATAGCCTTGCCGCCCCACATAGAATATAAGGGCCAAATATTATTTCCTTATTTTATTTAATCCATTGGACTTTAAATAAAAAGCCCACATGTGAACCAGACCCATTCTTACTAAAAGAAATAAGCCCACATGCCTTTCATTAATATATTAATATAATTGATCAGTCTATTAAACAAATAATGTGCAAATTATATTCTTAATATATTAAATGCAATTCTAGATGGACCCATAAATTGGTCCGGTAGAATATATCAAGTGATCCATGCAAGTCCGTGTGGATTGGAGATCTTGGCGGACTATCTAAATTTAAGCTTCAATAGACATAACCTAATCACAATCAACAAATGATTCACTTAGGTCCGATCCATTAATTTTAACTCATTCCACTAAAGAGCTAAAATTGAACTCTTAAATAAAGATAGAATAAGAAGATGTTCCTCATTCATACCCTAGACAATCATGTTGGAGATAGTGTATCCTCGTGATTAATATCAGTAATCGCCAATAGTTCATAGACCGCCTATAACTCTCCAAGTTACCATATTTACTCATATGACCACGTTTTGAACTTGGATATTTTGACTTGTCCAGAAGCCATGTTTTCAATAGTCACTATCGAAAACTCAACGTTGAGATTTAATATCCAATTACTTCAAAACATCCATATGATGATATTATACTCTCATTTAATAAATGGAGCCACGATGTCCATATCTATAAATGAAGTCCTCTATCGATTAACAAATGAATATCACCAAACTATCGAGGATAGACTATGCTATATAATCGTACTCATTGATAACTCAAATGATATCACTTGCAACCATAAGTCCATCATTTTTCTCAGGATTAAGATAGACTCTCCGATTGTCCTGATAATGAAAAGACTATTATCTATTGACGGTTCTAGATAAAACTTTTCATTGTGATCCAGTTCAATGCACCCAGTGCACTAGATTCTTTTACTCGAAGACACTCCGATGATTTTAGACTCATCATATCTCATTTGATCCCACTCAAATGCTAGCAAAAGAATTCTACAACTTTAACAAGATAAAGATGCACAACCTTTAACTTAAGTTGTGAACATTATTCAAGACTAACTAAAGAATTGTGTCTACCTCATACATATCCAAATGTACGAACAATTCTTCTTTTCTCATAGTCTTTAGACCTTATGATATTTACTTTGACAATTATAATATTAAACTATAAATGCTATAAGATTTGTTCAACCAGAAATCACTTTATTAATATGAAAAAGATTGTTAATTACAACATTACACTCTTGTTATTGAGCATAATCCTAATAGTTTCGTGCTGGTAGGACAGGAGAATGGTGTCCAGAAACCAATATACTACACCAGCAAAGCATTGTTACCAGCTGAGACCAGATACTCGCTTGCTGAAAAAATGGCACTCGCTCTAATAACAGCAGCAAGGAAGCTAAGGCCATATTTCCAAGCTCATAAAATCGGAGTATATACCAACTGCCCATTAAAATTAATTCTGCAGAAACCAGAAGTATCCGGCCGATTAACGAAGTGGGCAATCGAGTTAAGTGAATTCGATATGGAGTATCTTCCAAGGACAGCAATTAAAGCCCATGCAGTGGCAGACTTTGTAGCAGAGTTCACCGAGCCAAGTGTAGAAGTGGAGAGAATGATGGCGGAGCAAAATAAGAAAGTATTCAAATGGCAACTCCGCGTTGATGGATCGTCAAACACGCACGGCAGCGGGGCAGGGATAATGGTGTCAACCCCAGAAGGAGATTCAGTCGAATGTGCCTTGCGTTTTGACTTCAAAGCTACTAACAACCAAGCTGAATACGAGGCACTCATAGCAGGAGTAAAGGTTTGCAAAATTCTAGGAGCAGATGAGGTGGAAATCTTCAGCGACTCTCAAGTTGTTGTCAATCAGGTGCTAGATGAGTACTGTAAGGATTCCCTTTTATTGATTGGCTTATTTCGTGGGCAAACCACATGTTGGGGTTTGGGTGTAAGGGTAGTCTAGGTGATTTGTTGAGATCAAGACCCTTTCCAAGACCTCAAGAGGACAAGCACCAAAGGTATATCTTGTGCTTACTTGGCTTGAAGAGTTATAGTTGCACACACACACACACATGCATAACTCTTATTCTTGTATGGTGTGTTTATTTTGTGTGCATTGTGCTTTATTGTTTATTCAATATCTCTTCTTGCATTAAATTGATTGCATCTTGTTTTATGAAATGCCATGACATGATAGGCATTAGGATGCATTCAATACCCACACTTGCACTTCATGAATGTTAGCTTTTAGTGTGGTGTAATTCGTTTCCAGAAGGATGTTCGGAAACGTCCGCACGTGCACGTTGATGTGCTTGTTTTGCGGGATGATCGCCGGTGGAGATGCCTTTGGCTTCTCCTTGGTTTCACCATTTTTGGTGAAACGGCGGTTACGTTCGGCGGCCTGGCCGCCGTTCAAAACCGCCGAATGAGACCTGATTGAAATATATCTCTCGGGTCCAAAACGGCAGTTGGGATCGACGTTTCTTAACAGCCGAACGAAGTCGCCGATGTTCCCCTGTTCCTCTCGGGAGCCATTCGGCGGTTCAATTCGGCGGCCTGGCCGCCGAATGAAACCGCCGATCGTGCGATTTCAGGGGAAAATGGTATTTTCACCTGCCCTGTTTTTGGTCTCTATAAATACATCATTATCTCTGGTTCAGAACACAAGTCTTTGATCATAAGAACCCTAGAGAGATATTTAGAGAGACTTGAGAGAGAAAGCTTAAAGATCATATCTTTATCTCTCTAAACCCATTCCCACATGCATAAATCTTCATCTAAGCATCATCTAGGATCATCTAGCATATGCTAATGCATGAGACTTCTTCAACACACATGGTATGATTTGTTGAACACTTTATCTTACATAATTAGTGTTTCTACTTATCAATGTTATCTCATTTATTACTTGTATGTCATTAGATTAATTTCTACATACATGATTGAGATTATGTGTTGATTGGGTTATTTATGGTAGCTAGGATTTTCATGTTTATCTAACATCTAGCTAATTGATCTCATTTGTTGATTGAGATTATTTTTCATAGCTTATTTGATTAGGTCATTATTGCCTAAAAGCTATGCCATGAACATTCTTGTGTGATGTATTGATAACTAGGTTGATAGATTGTCTTTTAATCAACTAGTTAATCCTTTGAATGTTTGTGGGTTTTATGTGATAGCTTTGTATCTAGGATTGGTGATCCTTTACTTAGCTAAAGTTATATGCCATGACATATAGCTATATGTGATATCTAGGATTGATTATATTGTCATCTTATAATCCTAGGTAAGCATTTAGAGTACCCTAGCTCTTATTGCATTAATTGAATATTCATACATATTCACATAGGGTTGTGCATCTCTTTTGAGAGATTGAAGTCTTGGTCTAGGGTTGCTACAGGCCCGCTGGGTAGTAGTGGTGGGTTACAGACCGGGATTAGGCTGTAAACATCATTACAAGTAGTGACTTCGAGGATCAAGCAAATTGGACTAGAGCCGCTATAAAAGGCCCGCGTGGTAGATTAGAGGGTGCTCACGCCAAGAGTAGTGTATCAGGGGATATCACTAGGGATTGAACCAAGAGTGGCGATTGGTAGTGTCCATAGCCTGAGGTTATTTAGGGTGAGGGTCCGAGAATCACTTGAGGGTGTAACCGTCTTTTCATATAGTGGATTTCGAGGTTCGAGTGTGGCGCACTTACCCGCCCCGTGGTTTTTCCTGTTGAGGGTTTCCACGTAAACATCAAGTGTCATTTACTATTTCCGCATCTTATTACACTTGTATGTATTGTTGACTAGTAGGGGCATTTTCGTAAACTTGACATGCACGCGAAAATTGGGTAATAATTGTTAAAATCTATTCACCCCCCCCCCCCCCCCCTCCCTCTAGCTTTATATTGAAAAACACACTTTGAGAACTTTCAAGTACCAGGCGAGAGATGAAAACATGATCGCTTACCTAGAATTAGCAAAGGAGCTGTTGGGAAGATTTAAAGAATACAGAATTGTCCAGGTCCCCATAGAAGAAAATGAGCAGGCCGATGCCTTGGTCAAATTAGCATCCGCCACAATCAACATCTGGCCTAGAACTATTTCTATGATCCACCTACTACAACCGAGTATAGTCAGATTAAAGGAAGTCGGGGCAATCTTTGGCGAGAAAGGTTGCTGGATTACACCAATCAAAGAATACCTCGTCAATGATGTACTCCTAAGTGATCCGTTAGAGGCAAAACGATTAAAGTACAGAGCTACGAGATATTCAGTACTCAATGGAGAACTGTACAAAAGGGGGTACTCAAGGGCACTGCAGAGATGTGTCGGACCAGAAGAAGCCGAAGGTATCCTAAGGAGTATACATAGTGGAAATTATGGGAATCACGCTGGGGGTGCCAGCCTATCCCATAAAACATTAAGGCAGGGTTTCTACTGGCCAACACTGTTCGCCGATGCTAAAAGGGTGGCAGCAAGGTGTGAGGCGTGTCAAAAAATTACAAACAACATCCGCCAACCACCTGAATTCTTGCAAAACATTACCTTGCCATGGCCATTCGCCATGTGGGGAATTTACTTGATCGGCCCAATGCCAACAGCATCCGGAGGAGCAAAACACGCTATTGTAGCAGTGGATTATTTTACCAAATGGGTAGAAGCCGAACCATTGGTGCACATAACGGAAGCAAACACTATAAGCTTTGTGAAAAAAAATATCCTGTACAGATTCGGGATACCAAACACCATCATCACCAATAATGGGACCCAATTCGATGGTAATACATTCAGGGAGCTATGTGACAAGTATGGTATCAACAACTACTACGCCTCCCCAGCACATCCGCAGACAAATGACCAAACTAAAGCAGTGAATAAGATCACAAAACACAACCTGAAAGCCAAATTGGCAGTGAAGAAGGGTAGTTGGGCAGAAAAATTACCACAGGTACTTTGGGCATATCGAACCACAGAAAGAGGTTCAATAGGTGAGACCCCATATTCCATGGCTTACGGAGCTGAAGCTGTCATTCCCATGGAAACATCTTTCTCTTCACCAAGAGTACAACTCTTTCAACCGGAACTCAATGTTGATATGTTAAAATATGGTCTGGATGAGTTAGAAGAAAGAAGAGAACACGCACAGATAAGAAACACTGCGTACCAACAGAGGGTAGCCAGGTATTACAATTCGCATGTGCATGAAAGAAGGTTCGCACTCGGTGACTTGGTGCTGAAAAGGGTGAACCCAGGAACCAGAGACAAAGCTGCAGGATCAATCGCAGACAAATGGGAAGGGCCTTATCAAATCACAGGCATAGCTGGTCACGGGGCATATCGCATCACTCGAGAGGGTTTTGGGGAACTACCTCGGCCATGCAATGCGCAGTACCTGAAATTATATTACCCTTGACGTTTTTCATTACTTCTAGGATTTAGTTCAATGTTTTTATTCTTAGGCAGTTTTCGTTTTAGCATTTTTTGTGTTACTGTTTTGATAAAAGTTGCAGGAAGTATCCAATAAAGAGTAATTTATTACTGAGAATTCGTAACTTGAGTCGCCAGTTACAAAAGGCATTCGCCGTCGTATATCACAAAATACCATTGCGTAAAGACGAGTTTCATATTCGCAGCAATGAGAATGAACAGCGACCCTCGAAATCAAAGCAGGCTAAAGGCGACTGCATCGCCATAGCCCAAGCCATAAAAATTGGTGATTGCCACTACAAGGAGAATAAGATAGAGAAAAACTTGGTATGGGCGAGTACGCCCTGAAAAGCACCGAGTACGCCAGAACTCAGCAATGGCAGCTGAATAAATAAAAACATGTTAAAAACTTGGTGTATGGCCGGATACGTCCTGACAAACACTGAGTACGCCAAAACCCAGCAACGGCAGCTGAATACAACGAAATATGCTAAAAACTTAGTAAAACACTAAAGCAAAAATTCAGCGAATAGCAGCTGAATACACAAAAATATGCTAGACTTGGTGAAACACATAGCAAGCCGAAAACTCAGCACAGACAGCTGAACAAAAGTAAAAACTAAAGGAGTTATAAATTAACTTATAAACAAAATCATTTACAATTGGAGTAGCAAAAAAGATATAAATATTTACAATTAAAGACCTAATCTCAACTAGCTGCAGGAGGTCCATCGCTGTCTTCCTCATCTTTGATCTCCTCTTCAGAAGGCCAGGTAATTTCTTCATCCCCATCCGGCATAAAAGGTCCATAATCCCTACCGGCAACAGGACCCAAATCAGGTTCAGCACCAGAACCAGAAAAGCTGCCCTTCTGACCGGAGTAGTAAGTGTTGAAAACACGCTTACTGGGAATTTCTAAATGCATAGGATGAGGCTCAGTCCTGTTATAATGGCAGTGGGCTTTCCATCATTTTATCTGATCTTTAATCGAACCCACTCCGCTGGCCATATGCTGTTTAAGAGACCTGTCAAAGCGCTTTAAAGCCTTTTCATTCGAATGGTCCTTCATGGCAAAGAACTTCTTCAACTGCCTCATGCCTCGTTCAAACTCACGTAGCAAAAGCGCATCATAGGCATGGGATCTCTTGAAACGATCAACTGCTTCAACCTCCAGCACGACCTTAAGATCATTTAAGATAACTTAATGCGATGACAACTGGTTGCGCAGGTCCAAAGCCTCACGCTCAGCTCTCTCTTTTGCCTTCTCAGCTAGTCGCTCAGCCTCGAAGCGTACTGTGAGCGATTCTTGATTAGCGGAGAGTTGCTCTCGCAGGGAACGAATCTCATCCTCAGCAGCAGCCAATTTCTCTTCAGCAACCAGTTGAGCTGAAAGATAACCATCTGCAGATTCCCTCAACTGAGCAAGTTGCTGAGTATGGACTTCTTCAGCAGAGAGTTTCTCAACTGCCAAAGTAGAGGCCTGTTCTCGCAGGCGTTTCACATCCCTAGAAAGGAAATTCCCACGCATGTAATTGTCAGCCATCTCAGACATTATCTGAAATGAAAAACAGGCAAGTCAGGAAACACACAAATCAAAGTATAAAACGAATACTGCAAAAGACTCACCAAAGAGTGGCAGTTGAAGAAAAATTCCATTTTTCTGTTACAAGACCTACTCTTCACATGCTCCCAACCTTCACCGACATAAACATCGTTGTTCATCAGGTATGAGCAAATCTCAGCAGCCGTAAAGTCTGAAAGGGAAACAGACTCAACTCCCTCACCAACTTCAGTTGGATCCACGGGAGGAACTTCATGAGCAGCGCCCGAACCCGATGTAGAAGCCCCAGGTTGCTTCGATGGCTCCGGCTTATCAGCTAGCCCCGGCTGACCAGATGGCCTAGGTTGACTAGCAGAAGACACACTCGGCCCACCCACAGCCACCGAAGGAGAAGCTGCACCGGTCGGGGAGGAGGCAAAAGCATTCAACTTGTTAACTCCCTCAAAAGATGGAGACACCACCGCACTCATCCCACCAGCAGGAGCCTCATGAACAGTTGTTTGAGTAGAGGGAGTCTCGGCGAATACAGGTCCATCAGCACCCTCCTCGTCCGAAGAAATAACATACTGCACAACTCTTGATGCCTGCTTCAAAGGTCGAGTAGTATGATCAGGGGTGCCCTCAGCCGGGCATTTGCCTCTACCGGCCCTGGGGGTTAGGTCATTCGCAGGATCAAGGGGAGCTTCAGGGACATCCACGTCAAAAATAGGAGTGTCACTAACTAACCCTGAAACTCCAACTTTCTTTTTTCCCTTACAGTTGGGGGTAGCTGCAGGAGTGGTCGCAGCAGCAGTAGTCACAGCAGGAGTGTTCACAGCAGCCTCTTTATACATAGTGGGTTGTCCCGATTCGACCCCTCCCTCAGGAACATCACCAGCTTCCTCGCCATCTGAGGGATCGCCACCATCCGGGCTAGCAATTCCTTCCTCGGCCAAACCAGCAGTATGTCTTTTACTGGCAGCCTCAGAATTTTTCACTGCCCGGGCTTGCAAGTCACTGACAGTATCAAAGTCACACACTGCAAGAAAAATCACCAAGTATTAGCAATGGGAAAAGCAAAGCTATAAAACCAAAAGAAAGCAGGTAAAACTTACGGCGAGGAAGTCTGGCGGGTAAGCGCGAAAAAAGTCGCTGAGCAATCATTTTATCCTCGTCCAAAAGAAATGGACGGCCCTTTTCATATAGAGGGAGGATGGCCGCAGTAGCGAGATGAGATATCTCTCCGTCCAACAATACTGGGATGGCCTTCGACCAAGTGTCGGGAGAAGTAAAATGCCGGGGAACCTTCTTCGCCGCAAGATTCAGGCGACCACGGGCGGATAAAGTGTAGAAATGGCAAATCTCACGAGGCGTAGGGGGTTCATAACCTTTCAATTTCCACATTAATCCCAAACACATAAGAATCCTATAGCTATTTGGGGCAAGTTGAGTGGGTGCAATTCGAGCCTCCGCAAGAAACCTGGCGATGAAAGGCTGAAGAGAAAGGGTTACTCCACAGCTGAGCATGGCACTATAAATGGCGACTGCATTTTCGGGAGGATTCCATGCTGCTCGACTACCAGATAGCATCAAAGTTATTGAGTCGGGAATTTCAAAGCAACTCCTATACTTGCGGAGTTCATCCTCGCCTACCACATTAACTTCGGTGTCGAAGGAACACGGATGATCAAAGAGAAATGCAGCCTATCCCATCGATGGTCTTCAACGTCAGAATTAATAGTTATCTGCGCATCTAGTAGGGACCCAAGAGGAACCCTAGAGGCGCGTCGTTTGTTGCCACCTGGTTTAGAAGATCTCGGCATCACTGGAGAATCACTATCGGAAGACGAAGGAGAAATGTTAGGGATAAAATCATCTTCAGAATATGGAACATAAACAGAAAGTGGGACCGGAGAATCCGGGTGAAAATTACGAATCAAAGATTCGATTTTATCCGTAGTACGTTTGTCACCAAGCTCTATAGCTTGCATCATTTGATTAAATAGAGAAGAATGTAAGGAGGGATCCATGAAAACTCACCAGAAAAACCCTAGGTTCGGAGAATGAGCAGGAGATTTGAGGACGCCAAGAAATAAGCACGATCGAGTTCAAGATGAGCTGTTCGACAATGAAATAAAATAGAAGAAATTTATGGTAGAAGTTTCTAAGGGAGAAGAATAAGAGACAATGAAGGAACTCTGTTTTGAGAGAAAGAAGAGATTAATGGAGATGTGAGAAGATAGAGAAGAAGGAGAAACAATCGGGCATTAAAATAGGGAGTTTTTGAAATTCAAAAAGAAAAAATCAGATAAAAGATATTTAGTTAAAGTGAGCGACGGTCACAATAACTGGCCGCAACAGTCACCACCAAGTAACAGACATGTGGCACATCGGGGATCACCAATCAGTCAAATGTATCTTCACCTGTCAAATGAGTGGAAGCGCCAGAAATTGTGTGGCCAGAATGAAGGCTTGCACCGGAAGAATCAACTAACAAATTCAACACGTGGTGAAAATGAAAAGAGGGGGAGTTATTTGTGAAACACGCCAAAATTTTATAAACATGAATATAAATACTGCTCGCAGAAACAAACGAATTAGAAACCCAAATCATTCGCTCAACTCGAAGTAGTTATGGGGGTATTGTTGTACATATAATTTCGCCAAACAGCCACGTCATCAAAGGAATCAATAAATGTTGGAGAACAGGTTGCCCCGTCACTCATCGACCAGGTCAAAGGAGAAAACGTGGACCAGTCAGTATGTAAAATGTCAAGTCAATAAAGTCAAAGGTGTGGTCGCCAGAGCTAGATATGTACTCGCCAAAGATAGAAACATGGTCGCCGAAGGGTAATACACAGGAGGAGAGATGTTCGCCGCATCAGCGTACTAGGTACAAACCGACTCGGCAGAAACACGAAAATAAACCCTAAACTCCCAGAAGACTCACGATAACCAGGAGTCTTAGGAAAGGGCAAAGAGAACAAATCCTAATCCAATACAACATGGGACTCCCAATGCAAATCCAAGAGGAAGTCCTACTACCAACACGATAAGGATCGAGGGAAAAACCCTAATTAACATGTGTAAATAAAACCATCTATCCCATGAGGAAGGGGTTCGAAAACCTAAAGAGAGAAAAACAATAATTCGAGAGATTTGAGTGTGTAACCGAAATAAAGGAACTATAGTGATATTTTCTTGTCCTCCGGGACGTCGTGGTTTTTTCCCATTCAAGGGTTTTCCATGTAAATTGGTCTCTTGCATGCATTGATTTTCTTTCTTAATTGACGATTGTTTTGATTTAATTGTTGGTCGCGTGGTAATCCAAATTTCACCGTCAACACCTATCTTCACATGGTCATATTCTTCCTTCAGCGAGTAGCAACCATGGCGTTCTCCCAAACCCTAGGTTGCGCCGCCACCGATCAACGCCCTTCCTCGACTTACCGTCGGTAGATTTCTGACCCAAACAAATGGTAAGGAGGACGGCTCACCGGTCGTTCCACTTCCTGGTGCTCCATCAGTCAGAATCCGATCTCCTCCATTCACGCCCAATGTCGCCATTTGTCACCTCTTGTGTCGCCATTTGTCATTCATTGTCGCCATGGCGACAAGGAGTGTGTTTAGGCATTAGATGTGTCGCCATTTGCGTCACCCAAGCGTCCCCATGAACTCAAAGTAGCGACCTTTTCTCTGTCAAAATTTGATTGGGTAGGAAAATTACATAATGACCCCCTCTTTTGGACTAAATGGTAATTTGCCATATATGAGGGGTGTTTTGGTAATATTCCACCAAGACCTAATTTGAAAATCCTATAAATACATCACTATTTTACAACTCTTGGCAATTCTGGACAATCAAGAAACCTCCTTTCTACCATTCCTAATCCCTCCACTTCTCTCATACCTAAGCTAAATATCTAGATTTCCTTCCCCTAAATCATTTTTTTCTTCCCATCTTCTCCACATATCTCCTTATTCATTTCCTATTTGACTCCACCTATCTAGACAAATCCTCATCATCCACTCTTTGCACAAAGAGCATCAAAAGCTTACAAAAGGAGACCCAAGGGTGATTTCCTATTCTTTTACTTGCCTTCCCTTTGATTGTAATATGTGTAATTAAACCCCTTTCTAGGGTTTTTATGTGAGAACATTTGGATTGGGTTTTGCTTAAGCTAAAATATATTTAATCTCTATTTGTGTTCTATTCATTTTATAATTAGATTCTATGCATTATGTAATTGACATGTATATCCACTAGTTGATTATACTCTTGCTTAGGATAATTTGTTATATAATCTTGATTGGATTGACAACCTTGATGGATTGAGACCATAGTGAGTGGGGTATATCGTCGGAAGGTATATCAACCGCGATTATCTAAACCGTTAATTGTAACAAACCGATCCCGCTGTGACCCCCTCTCCTTAATTAGTTAGGCATTGCGGTGGGAAGTTGATTAGGGTTCATAGTAATGGTCTAAACACATCCTAAAAATCAATTGGTTAGCATTTATGAGGTTGGTTCGTTAAGGTAGCTTGAGAAGCACTTCCCGTAATCCACGTGCGATCCCATTAATTCCCTAGCAATTCTATTAATTGTTTATTCCATATATCTTATCTAGATTTCTATCTTATTTTATTAGTTTTATTAGGTTTATTTTACTTGTATGTTTGATGGCTTGACAAACCATTCAACCATCCATTGTTTATGTTTTATTTTATCGCATTTATGAGTTGTTAATTTATTCAACTAATTACTCTAATTCCCTGTGGAATGAATCCTACTTGCCACCTTACTAATTTTACATCTAAGTGGTGATATCAGTTTTCAACATGAACACGTTTAAAAACAATCATTTGTTGAGTACCAATGACGGCTCATCAAAATTGGCGCCACTACCGGGGAATTAAAGCGATTGTGGAGTCAATTAACTTTTCTTTGTAGATTTTTATTAATTTTTAGTCTTTTAGTTGTTTTTAGTCTTTTAGTTCTTTTTTACTTCTTTGGTAGTTTTTGTTTATTTTTGTTTCAGAATTCTATGGATTTCTTCACGGATTATCAAGGGCCGAGCTATGAGACTCATGGGAATAGCTTCAATATGGATTGGTGGACTAACCAAGATTCCCTCTCATCATACCAATCAAATGCCATTGATGATGAGAGGAAAATTTTCATGGAGGATCACTTTCGAGAGAGCAAGAGATTCCAAGCCTCTCAACAAGAGACCATGGAGTTATTCCAATCCGCACAACAAGCACATAAGAAGAAGATGACCAATCATGTGGTTTTTAGTCAGCCGGATCAATCATTAGAATTGGGCTATCCCAAGCGAGGACAAGGAGCCGTGTACACGCTCTTGTACAAGTATATGAGAAGGGTGTGGAAGTTGAGGAAGAACCGCCGAAGACCTAAAAGCGATGCACGAAATTTGAGGAAACATTGTCTTTGCTTCAAGAGAAGTTAGTGGAAGCCTCCCAAGGAAAGGAAGAGTTGGAAAGAAAAAGACAACTCATGAAGAAGGAGTTTGAAGAAAATGAGGTATTGGGAAAGGTGAAAGTGGAAGAGCTTGAAATGGAAAACAAGAAGCTCACTCTTGAAGTAAACTTGCTCAAAGAAGAGAATAGTACCTTTCGGAGGAAGGTAGGAGAAGTCTCCAACAAGAACAAGGAGTTGGAAATACAAGTTGGGAGACTTGAAGTTGAGAGGAATTCTGCATCAAAGGAATTCGAAGACCTTGCAAGACTATTTGAAGAATTTGAAGAAGAATGTGCAAGGAAGACAAGGAAGTTGCTTATGGAAGTGGAGCGAAAAGCGAAAGCTTTGGAAGAAACGAAGGAAGCATTTGGTAGGAAGGATGAAGCCCTCAAGGTAGCCAAGGTCAAAGAATATGATTACATAGTCAATCTAGACAAGGTGGAGAAGGAGGTCAAAGCACTACAAATGAGACAACACCATGGACCTCATAGTCACATACAAAGAGGGAGTTTTCTAAACCATCCTCATACTTGCTATTTTTGCTTTTTAAAAGGGCACTTAAAAGCTCATTGTTTTAAATTCCATAAGCATGAAAAATTGAGAAAGTGTAGGAATAGGAAAAAGCCACCTAGAGTTAAGAAAATTTGGGTGAGAAAAGACTTGGTTAACCAAGTTAGACCCAAAAGAAAAGAAAAGAAAAATGGAAATCAACTCAACTTGTTTGGGTTGCAAAAAAGAACCAATTTTCAAACTTGGTAAAACCTCCTTTAGTTGATGACACCCCTAGCACAAGTACATAATTTAGAAAAATTCTTTTTGTGCATTTTATTTTTATGCTTTATTTGTTTAGTTTATTTCTTTTGAATAAATGGTGTTCCAAGCTCTTGTTGGCAATTGCATGTATCGAATATATTTTTGTTTGCCGGAACTTTTAATGTGCTTAGTGCTTGTGTAGATTTTCTATTGCTTCTTGAGGAAGTATGTTGTGTTGCTTGTGCATCAAGCAAGGTTCTTTATCTTTTGGGATGAAACAAAGACCACTTGCGAGTCTTTGAGGGACGAGCAAGCCAAGAGTGCTCATAAAAAGGGCGAGGACCTTATCCTAAGGAAGCAACATTTTTTGGAGTTCAAAGTGTGGGAGCACCATGCCACGTCTTGCCTAGACATTAAATCGTGTGCTTGGTGGGAGGCAACCCACCTAGGTACAATTTCTTTCTTTTCTTAGTTCTAATTTATTTTATTTCTTGCTTTTTAGTTTTTTTTGCTTAGAATAAGGTTGTGAGTTGTTTTTGATAGTGGATTTAGGCTTGAATGATCACATATTTTATCCACATAGATTGTGATGATAACTCTTGATGAATTCACACTGCCATATCTCTTGAGTTGATTATAAGCATATAGGATATTCTTGAACCACTTGATACAACATATTGGGATAATTTTTAAAATGGACATTGAATGTGTTTTGACTCTTTGATTGAGGATGTGTGTTGTGCCACGTTTATCAGTTTATATGCCCCAAAGACATTAAGGACAATGTCTAATTTAGGTTTGGGGGTGTGTGCGCAACACCGTCTCTTGTTTGCAAATGTGTGCAAATATTTTAAGCCTAATGTTTCAAAAAAATTTTGAAAATCTTGTGATAATGCCATGCTTGAGCATATTTTGCTTGTAGAGATTTTGCCATTGTGTGTGCGAGTAAGGAATTGTGTATCTTTGCCGTGCTTAGTTTAGATTAACTTCATGCCATTTAGGGTTACATTGAGCAAAACGTGCTAGTTCTTTTCTCTTGATGTTAAAGTGAATATTCAATTGTGCTTAAGGTTAGGAATTAATAGTGGAGACTTCCCGTAAGGAACACAAACACGGCCTTAAAAAGCTTATTTTGAGGGAATGTTTTCACTCTTTATACACTCATTCAAACACACATGTTAAGCATATTTAAAATGTCTCATTCGCACTTAAATGTTGTTTGCCATAGAACATATGGACTACTTGTGGATGTCTTAATTGACTTTGTGGAAAAACTTTTAGAGATGATTTTAGGCAATGCATGTGAAAAACCAACAGCCAAAATACTTCCAATCCCTCTATGTGTGTGCTCCATTGCCCATTTGAAGCCAAACACAATTAAGCTTTTCATTCACGAACCACATCAACATAAACCATATAGCCTAAACACTAGACTTACCTTGTACCAAATGGTTTGCTAAGGCTTAGGGGTTGAATGTAAGCTTTGAGGAGTATGAAAATGTAAGGCGTGTACCTAGGCAAATATGTATGTGCAAACACATTAAAAAGATGAAATGCAATGCTTGAAAAGAAAAGAAAAACAAGAAAAGAAAAGAAAAGAAAAGAAAAGCAATGCAAAAGAAAGAAAAAGAATAGATGAATGAGGCACTAAGTGCCTAGATCAATTATGTGGAATTAAATGAGCTACTCAATGAAAATTAAGAGTAGAAAAATTGCACAAAGTAAATTGTAAGCCTGAACGCCAAAGTATGGAATATGCAAGTTGTAATAAGCAAAAATGTGCTTAAATTAGAATGTATTCCTTAGTGTGACCATTGGGTGTTTGTTATCAATTCTTCCTATTTATTGACTCACCATTCACCTTAGGCCCCATTACAACCAAATGAAAGACCTATTTGACCTTTAGGGATGTCCACTTTGGAAATTTTGGTTGATGCATGTTCTTTCCGGCTCATGGTTTTCAATTCCATTCATGAGACAAATTTTCAGAAATTGTGTTTTTAAAAAGATCATGTGCAATTATATTTGATATCTTGAACATAAACTCATATTGCATATGGATTGTGAGTGAAGCCTAGGAATCTGTGCGAAAATGAGAAAATCCGGTGAGGATTAGATGTCGAGGCGAATTATATTCTTTTCCTAATGGCACTCTAGTCTTGAAGTTTTAGCATCTTGAATGTAGGATCGTGTTGCAAGCAATGTGTACTTAGAGTGGCATGACGTTAATCTTTATTTAGCATCTCTTACATGCATTTTTTCCTAATGAGCACAACGTTGGTTAAATCTCTTCGCTTTTGGTTTTGCAAGTCGAATCTTGACTTTTGAGTCTTTTACAAAAAGTCGGGACTTAAATGTTGATTGAATGATATTTAGACACATGTCCATGGTGCTTATTGTTTGTTTTACTCGAGGACAAGCAAAAGATATGTTTCGGGTATTTGATCGAACTAAAATTGGTATGATTTTGGCCCTCACTTCCTTCTCCTTTTGCTTAATTCTCGGGCATTATCCCGTGATTTAATGGTGTAAATTAAGTGTTTTCAGACATTTATAAAGTTCAGGGGCATTGGAGTAATATTGGAAAATTAAGGGCAAAAATGTAATTATTGAAGGGAAGATTGAAGTCATCGCAATTTTGGAAGAATGAAGGGACTGAAACGTAATTCGCCAGCAGCCCACGCAATTAACTTCTTAAACGGTGCGTTTTGCATAAGTGGGTGGGCCAAACAACAAGCCCAAAGCAGTAGGCCCAACTCACGTTAGCCCATACCCACAAGTGATGCGGTGCGTTTTTTAGGCAGGCTTGGGCCTCTAAATGCACCCCCAGCCTGCTTCTAAATGCCCCCCAGTGAAAACAAAAAGAGAAAAGGTTGTTTGCACCCCAGCCCATTGCTGAGTGCACCATTATCTTCACATGTTCATCTTCTTCCTTCAGCGAGCAGTAGCCATGGCGTTCTCCCAAACCCTAGGTTGCGTCGCCACCGATCAACGCCCTTCCTCGACCTACCACCGGTCGGTTTCTGACCCAAACAAACGGCAAGGAGGACGGCTTACCAGTCATTCCACTTCTTGGCGCTCCATCAGTCGGAATCCGATATCCTCCATTCACGCCCAATGTCACCATTTGTCACCTCTTGTGTTGCCATTTGTCCTTCGTTGTCGCCATGGCGATAGGGAGTGTCTTTGGGCATCAGATGTGTCGCCATTTGCGTCGCCCAAGCGTCGCCATGAACCGAAAGTAGAAACCTCTTCTTTGTCAATTTTATTTCTTGCTTTTTAGTTTTTTTTGCTTAGAATAAGGTTGTGAGTTGTTTTTGCTTAACAATTGAATTGATTTAACCAACACATGTGAAAATCAATATACAAGTGATGCAATCAATACAAAAATATAGAAGATAAAGAAACATAAAAACGAAACTAGACACAATTGTTTTTACGTGGTAAAACCTCAAAGAGGAAACATCCACGGGTTGATACCACAACCACCGGTAAAGCAATTCACTATGAATAAGAAGAGATACACACTCAATGCAATCAACTTCTAGTCTACCCTCAAGGTCAAGTGAATCACTTTCCCTACTCCCTATCCAAAGTGTGTCCTACACCTCTAGAGAGCAACTCCCTATCCAAGACTCTCAAGCCTCTAGGAAGATTTCCTTGCTTAGCTATCTAGATCACAAAGATCATAGTCAGGCTTCCCTAGCTCAACCATCCGGAGTACCACACTCCTAGCTAAGACTTTTGCTTGGCTATCCGGAACACTTTGCTAGACAAGTCTTCTTACTCAAATTAAAGCTTCACTCACTTTAACAAGAGACTTCAACCTTTCCACAAGGCAATGATATAAGTGATGCAAATGATGTATTTGACAATCAAATAAAGCAAGATGATCAATCAAGCTCTATGAACATGTTCAATGATAATCTAGAATGTGCTTTCAACAATCAATCACAAATGTATCTAGAAATCAAGACATGTGAATCAATAAGAACAAGATAAGAATATTCAATATATCACTCAAACAATCTTAGTTCTTAGATCATGAAATTAAACCTAGAAAATATCATGAAGCACATCATACAATCCATTTCTAGAATCAATTTCAAGTTCAATCAAGTTTAGCTAATATATGTTCAAATGAAATCACAAAGCTAAAACTCAACAATTAATTGATCAAACAAACCTAGAGTATGAATTAACATCATTCTTAACACATTTCATCTATCAATTAGGAAGAATAAAAGAGATGATCAAAAGAGAAAGTGAGAAGAAGATGATTCATATACAAATGATGATCCACGAACTGAAATCGATTTACTGCACAAAATCACGACATCATTTGACTCTTAAAATGCTTGGGGTTTGTTCCTCTCTTCAAGACCAACATTTTTGGCTTTTGAATCACTTGATTCGGAGTTGAAATGAGAGAGATATGATCAAAATAAGAAATCAAAAGTTGTGAAGAATTCTGCAGAACTTTCGAATATAAATAGAGGGAAAATAGATGGAGAAGAGAGGGATTCGGTGGCCAATAAAAAAAAGCCACATCACCAGCCACGTGTGGACCGCGTGTGGCACATGTGGGCAGTGAGACATGCTGGACGTGTGTCACACGTGGCTCACATGTGGACACCTTGCTTGGCCTTTGGCCGAGCAAGCTCCTCTTGCGCTCCTCTTGCGTTCTTCAGCCGTATTCAGGCATCCGAACTCCGAACTCCGAATTCGAATCCATTTTCGAATTACAAACCGTGACTCCCCCACGCACAATGAAGACTACAAAAATTGATAAAAGGTTGAGAATTCATCTTGGAAAACGACGACGAAGACAACTTAATGAATGAGAACACAAAGTAGCGTAGCTACATCGTTTGGACTCGAAACCTAATGAATGAGTAACCGAAATGACCGGGACTTAATAAGGAATCAAATAAGATCATGTTCAAGTCAAAATATAATAAAACACAAACATATAAACACAAGATCACACAAGTATGCCATTTCCTAGACATAGTCTTAAAACATGCAACTCTACAATGTATGACATATGAGTTCAATGCATGAGCATACTTCAATGGTGTGTAAATGTGTTATACTTAATGTAGCACAACGATGCAGGGACACACATGAATGAATTGTGTGTGTGTGCGTTTACACCTTGTGATCGGGGTATAAAGTACCTATTTTATACCCCTAATTCCTAATACTTTATGCTTGTTTTTCGGGTAAAACTGTGTATTTAATAGATTAAATAAGTGTTTCAGGTAAATAGGAAAGTTCAGGGGCATTATTGTCATTTTGGATAAATCAGGGGCTAAAGTGCAAGAGTTAGGGCATTATTGATTATTTTGTGATTAAGGGAGAAGACAGGGGTGCATATTGTAATACGCCAGCAAAGCACAGCATCAGCCTGCCACGTCACGCGCTAAACGGTGTCATTTTGGCCCTGTACACGTCAGCCTGACGTCACGCTAATGTTAGGTCATCTTCAATCTATAACCGCTCGACCCGCCAACCCGGTTGACCCGACCTGAACCAGTTTTGACTTGGTAGTTGACCCGACCAATTCCGACCATTTTCTAGCGCCGTTCAGCCCAGATCGATGGCCACAGTCCCCCCGGTCACAATAGGCCCACTTTGAGCCTCCTATACACATGATTTCCATTTCCTCCAAACTTCATTAATGGTGTAAGCTTCAAGCTCACTTCTAGCTTCTAGCGGCCTCTTGGCCGCCCAAAGTTGTCCAAACTCGCTAAGTCTTCATGGTCTCATGCCACTGGAACATTCCCGTAGTCCAGAAAGTACAAACTCACGGGAAACTTCCATTTTTCCTTTGCGAGTTCCGCCAACGAGCTCAAACCCGCGAGGCAGGGGATCGAAGCCCGCCGGAACAACCGACTTAGGAGTTTTGCACGACCAAACTTGCCCAAACCTTCCCTACTATATATATTCACCTTTCCCAACCTTAAACACAATCCCTATATCCAAGAGTAGCTTAGAACACTCCCAATAATCCCTAATGTCCAACTAAATACCTAAATATCATAGAATAGCTTAGAATTACCCTAGTCTAGCTTAGAACTACACCACCTCAACATTACATGGTTTCATGTGGATTTCCTAGCCTGGAAGAAGAAAGCTTGGTGCTCTATTGAAGAACAAGAAGCTTCCTACTTGTGGTTTCTTCTTACTTTTACTTCTCTTCCTTATTTGTAATTCATGAACATGTCACATATGTGTAACACTTTCAAGGTTGAGGGATGGATTCTATATGACTTATCTTGTATTTAATTGATCTTACCTTTACTATATCTATCTTGAGTTATCATATGTTGATTGTATCTTAATTGTATTGATACATGTTGTTGATTGATAATTAGTAACATATAACCTTTGATTTCCAACATTGATTAGCTCTAGTGGAGAGGATTGGGTTAGTATTTACATGTCCAAGCATATTAACTAGTTCTCATGTTCTAGGTTGTAAACCTCTCTATTATTGTCATTCTATATCCATAGTTGATGGTATTTGAGTGGTAGGTTTATATTGTATTTCCATAAAACAAAGGTGCTTAATTGAGATCAATTAATATATCCCTCATCATTTGTATCCTTGCTCTTGCATAACTTTGCAGAATTAGTTAGTTAGATTAGTAATGATAATTTAGTTAGTTGTAGTGATTTAGTATAACTTAATTGTATTGCTTTAGTGTTAATTTACTTGCTTACTGTGTTGCATGCCATCTAGTTAGTTTATTGTTTATTATAATTGTCATTGTAGTATAGTGATTATAAATCTTTGATCATAGATTCCATAGCTTTTACTTTTCCACATTGAAAAGTTCATAAAATACTCGAGGTGTGTTCATCAATATAAAGCTAGAGGGGGGTGAATAGATTTTATCTAATTATTACCCAATTTTCGCATGCATGTCAATTTTACGAAAATACCCCTAGCAAGTCAACAAAACATACAAGTGTAATAAGATGCGGAAATAGTAAATGACACTTGATGTTTACGTGGAAACCCACCACTGGGAAAACCACGGGCTGTTAAGTGCGCCACACTCGGACCTCGAAATCCACTATATGAAAAGACGGTTACACCCTCAAGTGATTCTCGGACCCTCACCCTAGATAACCTCAGGCTATGGACACTACAATCGCCACTCTTGGTTCAATCCCTAGTGATATCCCCTGATACACTACTCTTGGCGTGAGCACCCTCTAATCTACCACGCGGCCTTTTATAGCTGCTCTAGTCCATTTGCTTGAGCCTAAGCACACTTAGCCCCAAGACTTCAATCTCTCAAAAGAGATGCACACCCTATGTGAATATGTATGAATATTCAATAATGCAATAAGAGCTAGGGTACTCTAAATGCTTACCTAGGATTATAAGATGACAATATAATCAATCCTAGATATCACATATAGCTATATGACATGGCATATAACTTTAGCTAAGTAAAGGATCACCAATCCTAGATACAAAGCTATCATATAAAACCCATAAACATTCAAGGATTAACTAGTTGATTAAAAACAATCTATCAACCTAGTTATCAATACATCACACAAGAATGTTCATGGCATAGCTTTTAGGCAATAATGACCTAATCAAATAAGCTATGAAAATAATCTCAATCAATAAATGAGATCAATTAGCTAGATGGCATATGAACATTAAAGCCTAGCTAACAAATAAAAACTCAATCAACACATAATCTCAATCTTATATGTAGAAATTAATCTAAACACATATAAGTAAAATATGAGATAAAATTGATAAGTAGAAACACTAATTATGTAAGATAAAAGTGTTCAACAAATCATACCATGTGTTGAAGAAGTCCCATGCATTAGCATATGCTAGATGATCCTAGATGATGCTTAGATGAAGATTTATGCATGTGGGAATGGGTTTAGAGAGATAAAGATATGATCTTTAAGCTTCTCTCTCAAGTCTCTCTAAATATCTCTCTAGGGTTAATGATCAAAGACTTGTGTTCTGAACCAGAGATAAGGATGTATTTATAGAGACCAAAAACAGGGCAGGTGAAAATACAATTTTGCCCTTGAAACGCACCGATCGGCGGTTTAATTCGGCGGCCAGGCCGCCGAATGAACCGCCGAATGGCTCCCGTGTGGAACAGGGGAACTTCGGCGACTTCATTCGGCGGTTTGGAAACCGCCGATCCCAACCGCCGTTTTGGACCCGAGAGATATATTTCAATCAGGTCTCATTCGGGGTTTCGAACGGCGGCAAGGCCGCCGAACGTAACCGCCGATTCACCAAAAATGGTGAAACCAAGGAGAAGCCAAAGGCATCTCCACCGGCGATCATCGCGCAAATCAAAGCACATTACCGTGCACGCGCGGACGTTTCCGAACATCCTTAGGGAACGAATTACTCCACACTAAAAGCTAACATACATGAAGTGCAAGTGTGGGTATTGAATGCATCCTAATGCCTAACATGTCTGGCATTATCATATAACAAGATGCAATCAATTCAACATGCAAGAAGAGATATGAATAATCAATAAAGCACAATGCACACAAAATAAACACACCATACAAGAATAAGAGTTATGCATGTTGTGTGTGTGTGTGCAACTAATCTCTTCAAGCCAATGTAAGCACTAGATATATACCTTTGGTGCTTGTCCTCTTGAGGTCTTGGAAAGGGTCTTGATCTTCAACAAACACCTAGACTACCCTTACAACCAAACCCCAACATGTGGTTTGACCACGAAATAAGCCAATCAATAATGGGAATCCTTACACACATTAGTGTAATTCAATGCTTACATGCCATTTTAGTGTAATCGTCGCGCATTAGATTTAGTTGTAGATTATTTGCGACCATCCTCACTTACATTCCATGCCTTGTAATTATTGTAAATATTGTAATGAGCTTAATCATAACATAAGACGTAGAACCGACTTACGTGTACCAACCTCCTTCGTGGGA